>OY101444.1:76436643-76661643 GCA_956483585.1 Gymnocheta viridis | reverse complement strand
TAGTGGCGTTCAATTATTTGCAAACGGCAAGAAAATTCTCGCAACTAGTCCAATTTAGTTTCTATCGAAGCCGCCAATCGGTTCGCTGTAATACGCTACGCAGCATTATTTGTTGTGAAATTCGAAACTTGTAATATATATTGATAAAAATGCGGGAATTAAAATTATATTTTTCTGAAGTAATCAATTTGATAGGGATTAAAAACATTTCCAAGCCGATTTCACAACAGGTGACCTGAAGAGATCAGGTAACTGAATTCGCTGTATTTCGGCTGTCAACATTTTTAAAACTATTTTGTTTGTTCGTTTGTATATTCATAGTAAAAATATTTTTTATTTTAAATAACATGTTTCGTAAAAAAAACTTCTTACATTGTGCTCTATTTTGCAAATTATTTATTTGCCGTTAATTATTAATACCAGCCGAGTATAAAGCTGAGGCGAATTCGGATGAGACTACCCGAGGTGCATCTGCCTTGAGTATTTCTTTATGCTTAAATACGGTTTAAAGTTCTCCACCTTAGAAATAAATACCCGATACATGTACAAAAAAATAACACCCAAGTTCCATTATCAATCGTGTAAAAAGAAAAATACATCTCCCTGTTCTCTAAATCGAATCCAACAAAATTTGTCGTTTTAAAACCAATTCCCATGCATTGGTGCTCTCTAAGCCGAATTCGAATAGTTTTACTCAGTTAAAAATCGAATAAGCAAACCTGATCGAAAGCAAATCGAAAAACGTTATTTGAGAAATACTTTCTATATAATAAAATTAACACTTTACATTTAAAATTACACACGTTTTTATTTATTTTAATTTAAAAAATATATACTTTTATGTGAATTATTTCATAAAAAATATCTCTCAAAATATATTTTTTTACTGCAAACATGATCAAAAATAACTTTAATGAAGTAAAGCTATTTTTATTTTTAATTATTATTATTTTTTGATAATTTTTCTACAAATTATTTGCTTTTGTATGTTTTTTTAATTCTTTTTTACATTTGAAATTCTTATTAGTTGTACTTCTACTGCATTAAATGGTTCGATTTACGGAACACCAAATAAAAAATTACTCGGTTTGCAGAATGCACTCGCTCGTTTTGAAAACGGCTCGGTTTAAAGAACAGGGGCGCGATTAATTAGAAAAGAAAAATGGCAATCATCGCTAATATTAAAATGTACAAAATTAAATGATAAGTGTAAATGATATGATTTTCAACTGATTGAAATGTACTGGCAACTGCAACTGCAACTATTAACCTGCGAGACCTTGACAAAAACGCGAGCGAAATGTAGCAAAATTTTTAAGTCTTATCATTTCTAATGATTATTAATCACAATAATTATTTGAAAATTATTACATATTTTTATTTCTTATTGAAAATATGATTTTTAATATACATATATATTTAAATATATATAAAGTTTAAGCAACATGTGTTGATCACTTTTATAAATTTTTAATATAAAAAAAATATAATTTATTAATTTCAAATGCGGAAAACTACTTTCAATAAATTGCAGTTTTAATAAGAAACTTGAAATAAGCAAACAGTTGGTAACTTTGAAACAAAAACCACAACAACAACAGCAGCAGCATTCCTGACATACAGTGCACGGCCAATTGATAAGAGCCAGCATTCATAATTGACTACTTTTAAGTAAAATTTTTCAGTTGATAATTAACTAGACAATTAGGTTATTTGAATAAAAATGTACAAATTAAATGGGTAATCAAATAAAATGATTTATGTCTCTACTGAAACTAAAGATGGGCACCGCTCACGCGATTAGAGTGAATCATGCGTGATTGTGATTAGTGCATGAAAGTGAGTATGAAAAAATTTAGTGTGAGTGTGTATGAGGAGTTTTTGACGTAGTTTTTTTTGCTTTATTGTAATTTTTTTTCATTTAGTTTTTGTTATTTTATAGTTTTTGTTTTCGTGAACATTTCGTGTTTTTTACACTCAGGTGATCGTACATGAACGTGAGCCAAAAATATAAGGTCGTGAATGAGCGTGCATGAGTAAAATTTAGATCGTGATCGTGCTAGAGCGAACGTGAAAAGTCACTCACGATACCATTTATAATTTAAACAGAAACTCAATTAATTTAAAGATGCAAAGTTTTAAACTTTCCAATCGAATCTGTATTCCGAAACACAATGCGACTGTAACTGCAGCCGATAATCGCTCGAAGAATTACGAACATTACTTAAAAGTATAAAAAAGTATTTTTATTGAAACCATGGTACAATAATAGGTAATGCTAATAGCACGGCTGACTTATGGCCTTATTCACAAACGATTAATAAAGCTAATGTGTGCATTGAAACCGGTTTTCAAATATAATAATCCAACATTAAACCTACTATAACTTTATTAATCGTTTGTGAATAAGGCCATTAGTAAATTTGAGAATGCGTGATTTTGAGATAAATGTTGCGTGAGTTGGTAAATTTGAGATTATGAATGTGTGCGACACAGAAAATAGATTTTGACATAAACTTTTTACGTTTCTACCAACAAAATGCGTGTGTTTTTTTAATGTTTAGATGTAGTAGAATCGCTAGTACCTGTAATAATTGTACCATAATTGGACACAATTAAAAACTGATCAGGGAAACAGGAATAAACAGAAAACCATGTAATGGCATCTGGAAGTATAACCTCTCCAATAGAACGAAAATTTAGATCGGTTTATAAATGGCGCAGGTCAGAAATAACAAAGTACATTGTATATCATTTTGTTTTTATTTAATTTTTTTTCAGTTATTTCACAAAGAAATTTATATCATAAATGTTTACTGATAAATGATAACTGATGATACTGATAAATTCTGTTGTTGATTATAGCTGTATTTTATATTTGTGCGCCGATATTCAAGCAGTTCCAAAAGATATATAGCTTTATCATGGATTCCAAACGTTAAAATTTTCGAATAAAAAAAAATAAAAGTTGCAGAAATTCCGCTAAACCGAAGTTCGTTATAATCGTAGTAATTTGTTTTTTATAAGCTACAATTCGTTATAAGCGGTGTACGTTATAAGCGAACTCCACCGTACAGTAGTAGGTTTTCGATTTAACGAAACTAATTGTTGTCAGGCTTGTTCGTTAAAGTGAATTGTTTGTTGTTCGTTTCGTTATATCCAGTACTAAGTTAAAAATGAATAGAGTCGCGTATTTTATTTAAAACTCTAACTATGTATAGAATTTATTAATTTAAAATAAATATTTCATTAAAAATATTTACGTATAAGGAACGAAAAATTCATAAAAACACTGTAATACAAACAAAATTTATTTAAAAAAATTATTAAGCACACTCACAGATTTTTGGAATGCATATCTTTTTAATGAAATTTTCTTGGAGCTCTCTCTGTCTCTCTTGAATTATTAAATTTGTGATAATACCAGGGCTGCCAGTAAGAGTCAGAAAAATCTACAAATTTTGTAAATAAAATCGTCGAAATCGTCAGTATTTAAAAAAAAGATGTAAAAAAATCGACACTCAGAAATCTTCTGTTTTATCTTTCATTTAAAAATGAACAATTCAACAGATTTATTACAAACAACAATAACTTTAAACATTTTATTCAATTCAAAGCAAGATTTGAAGAGATTTTGTGTCGAAACAGTTAAAAAACACTTTTTTATATTTTAATTTAAATAGAAATTCATATACAGAATATACAGTTTTTCATAAACTTCCAATTCATGTGTAGATTCGAATTAATTTTTTGATTTATTTGATTTTATATGCGTACAAACATACATATTTACATATAAAGTACGAAAGAAGGACACACTCGTATATTGATTTAAATTGGGTAATTATAAAATAAAAAATACTATACATGCATATCACAGTTATGTTTTTTATATTTTTTGCAATGCTAACATTGTAACATTCAGAGGAATTATTTTTTCAATAATCTTTTGAAAAAAGAATGCCCTCAAGGGTTCCTGTTTGCAATGAGTATCTTATCTTGGTTTTTTTAAGATTAATTTTGCTAAATCTTCTTTCAACATTAGATGAAGAGTTTGACAAACTCATTAAATTATTTACAAATTCACATAAATTTGGAAAAACAGGTTCATTGTTTGGTAATTAATCTACCTTTCCAAAATATATCTACATTTAATGAGCTGTCTCCAAAATTCAAAAATCCTAGTTCTCTTATCTTATGCTGAATATCTTGATATTTTTCTTTAGAAACTACATAGATTAGGAAAACCTTTTAATAAAGGAAGAATTTCGGAGTTTTTTTCCAAATTGAAATTTTTTATAATTTTGTCATCGAAATCAAATCTTTTTTTTTCTTATTTGATAACGCAATTAAACGTAAAATGATACACAATTATCAATAAATTGATAGAAAGTTTCAACATCAATTCTATATTGTCTTAAAATTTCTTTTACATACACGCCAATATAAACTTCTTCCTTTTTTAAAAAAATTTTTACGGTTATGGATATCAATTTGATTTAGAGGCGTATTTTTTATACAATCAGCTATTAAAAAATTTATTAAAACATTTTAAAAAAGTTTCGTTGTTTCATAGTGCATATCATGAGTTTGAATTCCTTTAATCTTGTTTAGATTATTCATCCAATTAAGCACATATTTTAAAAAACAAAAGTAAAGCTCGTTAATGTCATTCAGATTTTTAAATATTTCTTTAGCAGTATCAATAAGATATTGGCTGCAAAACAAAAATATATTTTTGGAGCTTGACATTTTGCCATACGTAGAGGTTACATATCTTGAGCAAAAAGTAGCGAAGTCAAAAAATCGTCAAAGTATAAGGGAGGATACTAAAAAAATCGTCAAACATCATTTTGTGAAATTCGCTATAAAAAATCGTCAAAATGACGTAAAATCGTCACGTTTGGCAGCCCTGGATACTACGAATATTGGTTAGCTGAGCCCATTTAATACAAATTTCGAAGTGTTTAAGGCCATTTCACACTGTAATACAAGTATTGCGCAGATTAACAATAATGTAACGCGATATTGTTCTTTGAAAAATTTTTAAAAACAATAAAAATTCATTATATCAGGGTTGCATTTTTATATCTTTAATGATATCTTCGTGTTTTAGTTGGGGCTCTAGAATTTTAGTTTCATCAAGCTCTTCATATTCGTTTTGTTTCACATTTGTTCGCTAAGCTGAGTAAAAAATAAAATGTTTGTTCGTAATATAAGTTACTCATGGTATAGAAAATTATTTGGGTATTCGTTATATGCGATGTTCATTAAATCGAACGTTCGTTAAATCGGAAAACTACTGTATTTCATAATTATATGAAGGGAATCTAAGATTCAGTGCAGGTGAATAAATACCGTTTACTTGTTTAATAAACAATCGCTATCGCTATTTATCCTTCATCGCATTCCCTTCCATACATTATATTCTAAATGGCAGACATGAACAGCAGATATTGTCGCCAAATCATTTTGCGAGCATACATACGAGTACATTTGACAACCACTGTAATTTATAAGTTAGACAAATGTTATAGAAATATTATGTATTTTATTTATTTTTTATTAAATCAAAACTGCTTAATATGCAAAGCACACTACAGATTTGTTTATTTAGATTTACTTTTACATATACAAAATATAACAACAACAAAAACAACAACAGTATTAATACAGTAGTTTTCCGATTTAACGAACATTCGATTTAATGAACATCGTATTTAACGAACACCCAAATCTTTTCAACTGAGTACCTCATATTACGAACAAACATTTTATTTTGTATTCGGTTTAACGAACAAATGTAAAATATATCAGCTGATGGTTTGAAAAGATGGATTGAAAATAAACCTTTCATGATGAATGCGACGGTAAAAAATTTAAAATGATAAAACAGAAATTCTAGAGCGCAAAATAAAACACGAATATGTCATTAAGAACTTAGACGTTTTTATTAAATCGGCTTAGCAAAACAATATTAGTAGCAAAAATTTAATGCTTTTGAAAGAGTTTGAATAAGACATATCCATTCCAAGAAAGCAAATACGCTTAACCAATTTTTTGAATAAATTATTTTTGTATTACAGTGTTTTTTTAATTTTTCATTTTCTTTATACATATTTTTAATGAAATATTTATTTTAAATTACTGTAATTTAAATAAAATATATAAAAAATACTCTACATATTTAGAGTTTTGAATAAAATAGATGACACTATTAATTTTTAATTTAGTAAGGGATATAAAGAACAATTTTCACTTTAACGAACGAACCTGATAGCAATTAGATTCGTTAAATCGGAAAACTACTGTTTATACAAAAAAAACTATTTTAATAAAGAATAAATTTAATGAGTAATAATAATTTTTAAATAAACCACATATTTTATGCTTTAAAGTGTATATCACTAAATAGTTATTGAAAAATTTGAATATTTTTTTAAGTGCAATTTAACACCTGATAAATTATCACTAAAAATATATAAAAATTTTAGCTGTTGGTTGAAGAAAAAAAAACCAATAAAAGTTTTTTTATTTGGATAATTATTGTTTTAGGAAGTGTAAAAGTTCAAGCGTTGGGTAATTAAAAAAATAGTATACTTATGTACGTATATAATACAGAATAAATTTCTTAACAAGTAGAAATAAGAAGTGTATGAAGAAAGACTTCTCATTGTAAAAGAATGTTAAGAGATTTCAAATGTTCTACTGCATTAAGACAACATCCGTTTGCCGCCAATTGATAAACGAACATGATTACGTGTAAAAACTGTCAAATAGCATTTGGTGAAAATACTTATAAGCACTTCACTGATTTGCGTAAATAAATATCCATCCACCATTTTTTTTAACAAAGAATTTCAATTGTTCATCATGCTGCACAAAACTGTTGTTGCTCATTGTGCGAATTATTTAATTATAAATAAATTTTTATGCCAATATTTTTGTTGTACAAATAAAAACTTATTGAGAGGTGGGTATGTATGTCCATTTGTATATTTATTGCTGGACTGCCTGGAGAGTTTGACCTCGGATTTCAATTATTTGAATTATATTAATGTGAAACCTTCAAATTGTACAATTTATATAAAAAATCAAAAAATGTTTGCCCACTTATTTCTGCTGCTATTTATTCATTAATTTGTTTATTATCAGCAACAGCAATTATTTACATTTAATATAAATATTTTTTAATATTTTGATTTAACTGAAACACTCATTAGGAAACATCTTTTAAAGATAGCATGTATGGGGGTTTTTTTTAAGGTGGATCACACTAGCTTTTTTTTCACTTTGACCAGCACTTCAAAGAAATAGATTTTGCTGCAACTTGGAAAACTGCTTATGGTCGTGATTTCCCCTATTCCCCTATAAAAAGTGTTTTAACGAATTGTTGTTTATTTCTTCGAAAAGTATGATGAAAGAAAATTAATATGAGATTAGTCGTGATTCAATTAGCCAGGAATATCAATTATTCAGATCGGGCGGGCTATAATTACCTCAACTTAATCTCCGTTACGGTTTTTTTTCGAGTGCCAGTCAGTACAAACTTTATAATCCGGACACTCGCTACTCCGGACTATATCCAGTAATCCGAACAGTGCAATGTTTCGGACAGCTTAGAAATTTTACATCTACAGAGAGGACAACAGTTGTTTTTTCTTAGTTCATAATAATGTTATTTACTATTCGTTCGATCGTAAGTTGCAATTAGAGATTTTTTTTAAAGAAAAAACACAATCCGCGAAGCCATTTTGGCTTGTCTGCAGAAATACCCAGGGTCTAGACAGGAATCGAACCTGCGACCCTTCGACCAATAGTCTAGTACGCTATATATTAGTTTGTATGCTCACGATAAAAAATGTGCTCATGCACGAGCTTATATTTTTGGCTAACCTTCATGCACGCTCACAATCACGAAAGCTCAAACTCACGAAATACTTACGAAAAAAATAACATAAAATAATAAAAAAAAAATTACAATATAGCAAAAAAATCTCGAAACAATCATTCCAAAAATCTACTCATGTACGCTCATTCTATTCAACGCTTATCACGTGAGCTGTGCCCACCTTTAGTTGCAATATACTCGTATTGAATAAAAAATGAATTTAACTAACATTTTAAAAGAAATTTAATCATACTACGAGTACTTACGTACATACGAAAATAAAACAATAAATTTATCAATATTGTACATATGTACTTATTAGGGATGGATCTGATACCGATATATCGGCGATACTTCAGATCTGCCGTTTACAATGTTTATATTTTCCCTGAGATCGTTTATTTTTAAATACTAACAACGTGTCGCCATTTACTTTCACGAAAGAATTTTTTTTAAACCACTGCCGCCATCTATACGGCAGGCCGGTCGGCTGATTTTGTGACCGCCCTCGTGATAAGTCTTTGTCCAGCTAAAAATTAAATTTGAATTCTTATAGTTTGTAAATTAGTCAATGGGACAAAGCAAAAATATAACAAATTGTTTCCACTAAACTTTAAGTTGTCACGATTAATCATTTCAAAATGTTTTACATAAAATAAATAAGAAAAATAAAATCGATAGTTTATAATTCTCAAAAATTATTACGAAAATAAATTTGAAATAAAATTGAATTTGATTTTCACAAAGCACATAATATGCACACAAAATATTATCCAATTTATACGTGTTTTTCATTAATTTCATTAGCACGTACTATTTTCCCCAAAAGTTTTAAACAAAACATATAAAATTTATAACACAAAAATATATTATAATTTTCTTTTACATTAAAGTGTTTAATAAATTTTATGTGTGTCTTGTGCGCCATATAAATCATTCGTTGAGTATTTTTTTAATCGATTATTATTTGGCTTCAGTTCATTCGTCTGATTAATTGGTTGCTCTTGTATTTCCATTAAAAAATATTTTATTTCTTGTTGCAAGCGGAGAAATATAATGGGATGAAGCGAAACTAATTTTTTTTCAATAATTTAATTTTTTAAACATCAGTTTTGTCAAACGTGATTACTACAAAAACTAATTTTTGGTTAGCTTATTATTGGTTTGGCGCATCGACCATTTAAAAAAAAATATATATATGTGCATAGTTATAAATATTTTTAATATCCCTTTTTCTGTAATTTTTATAATTCTCATTGGTTTTATAAAAGTTTTTGTATAAGATGAGGTTTGAAATTTTTTTATAAATATGGTTTATTTGGCATTAGCACTAATGAAATGCATGTATGTAGACTAGTTAATAAAACCCTCAACAAACAAAAGTTTTTGAATTCTTTGAAAAAATATAGCGAGACATGTCTGGAATAATAAATTTAATGATTACATTATTAAAGATTTTTTGAAAATAGTGCCGGCTCAGCGTTGAAATATAAACTATTATCGGCGCAGGTTTATAATTTTATTGCAATGTTCTGTTGTGCAATTTTATGTTGTGAATATTAAATTTGTGGTGCAGATTTTATAATAAAAATGGAAAATTCCTGCCAACAAGAATCTCCATTGCAAAATTCTGTGTTGTCCATACTTTTTAGTATAAGCCAAACTAATTAATTTAGCAAATTTAAATTATTTCTTTTGCAGCATTTTGATTTCTTTTCAATTGCTTACATTAATCAGCTGTTCGTGATCCAATTACTCATCAAGCCGTTTCTAAGCTCAACAGTTTCACAACAGTTGAGCTCAACAGCTACGTCTTATGAACGCGACCATTCTTATATATTTTTTTCGACCTTCTGTTTTTTAAATGAATCTAATTTATTTTGAGCACTAGGTAAATTTTGTCACACAATTTTATATATCCCTGAAGAAGCCACACAAAGAAGTGGCGGAATATCGGTTTTTTAATAAAAATTTTGTTAACGTTTTTTAAAAAAAATTACCTAGTGCTCAAAATAAATTAGATTCATTTAAAAAACAAAAGGTCGAAAAAAATATATAAGAATGATTAAATTATTATTTAACTTTTATCTACAATTTAAATAAAACTTTAACTTGGTTGCTTTTCATAATAACCGACCATTTTCATTTCCAAAATGCCTTTTTGCGACCATTTTGGAAATTTGTCAATGGCAACGCTGATTAGAAATCAGTTGCCACTTCAGTTACAGTTACAAGAAAAATAATAATAACGGTGCAATGTACATATGTATGTAAGAAGTTGTACATACATACATATTTATGTTAGTTAATATACAGCGATATTTCAGTACGTGTGATAATGTTCTGCAAAATAAATAAATAATAAATAAATTCCGCATAATTGTGGTAATTATAGCCTGATCCGAATGATTGATATTCATTAAGGCAGTTAAGTATATTTAAGATAATAGCATTTTTTACTTATTTGCACACAAATCGTGCAAAGTTGATTGTGAAGCAGCGAAGTCAAAATTACTGTATGCAACGAAGGATGATTTCCGTCAATAATAAGTGCGCTTTAAATTTTTAAGAAATATACATACCTACATAAGTTCGTATGTATGTACGCAGGTATTTGAATATTTTTCATTTGGCTTAAAAACTTTATCCTTGAAATGTTATATATGTACATATCGCACCCTAAATGCGAAAGGGTCACAACTCAAAATTCTTAAATTTTCAGAAGAGCCAAAAAACTGTTTATGTGCAAAAGCAATGCAATTAACATAAAAACAGACATAATAGGATTTTTCCAGTTAAAGAAGATAGTGATGAGAATGCAATTTTTTAAGTAATTCGAGATGTTAAATGTGAATTCATTCATGAAAAAAGTCAATTTTGGAAAATTTTGAGTTGTGATCATTTAGTATTTAGGGTGCGATATGTATGTATGTACTTATGTATATACTCCTACGTACTTATGTATGTATGTATGTATGTATGTATGTATGTATATTCACATAATTTAACTAAATTGCATGTTGTTTTTTTTTTTCAAAAAAAAAAAAAAATTGTTTTAATACACCCGTATACCAGTGCAAATTTATTTATATTAAGTTTAATTTTATGTTTTAACAAATGTGTAATTAAAAATGCTTAAAAAGACTGCATGATAACAGGTAATTAAACGCATGTTACTGGCTCAAGTTCACTTTCTACAACAAATGAAAA
The DNA here is from genome assembly GCA_956483585.1 of Gymnocheta viridis. Classification (NCBI taxonomy): domain Eukaryota; kingdom Metazoa; phylum Arthropoda; class Insecta; order Diptera; family Tachinidae; genus Gymnocheta; species Gymnocheta viridis. The sequence continues at coordinate 76,650,542 of OY101444.1, read as the reverse complement.
AAATGGTTACAAAATACGACAGACATACGTATGTATGTATATACATACATATGTACTTAGCAACTAATATTTTAATTTTGCAAATAAATATATGTATATGTACACATGTATGTAGGTATGTATATATAAACATTAAAGTACGTATTAATTAAACAAATAAAGTTTTATCAGCAAAGATTTTTTTATTAGACCTTTGCTTATGTTGGCGGATTATTAAAAAAAAAACAAATTTTTAGTGAAATTAGCATTTTCGTGAAGGAACTTTTATATAAACTAGTATATCCAGTGGTCAACTCAATCGACCGCATTCTAGAAATTAATATTAAACATTTACATAAATACATACGATAAAATACAAAAACGATAAACATTCTAAATAAACAACTTAAAACTCTGTTTCATTTCTATGCAAAATCAAATTTGACAAACGCACATGCGCACTTTGTTTATGAAGCTGAGAAATGCATGTACATATAATAAATATAGCTCCCTAAATATCAAACCGAATTATATAAAATTAAGATTAAAAACATATAAATCTTTCTAAAATCGGTTCAGTATTGCGCCCGAAAAGGGGTTCTAAAAGAACGTGTTTGCCTATTTATAATATAGAAAATATGCATTATGTACAGTGATGGACTAAAGTATAGACACAACTAACATTTGGCACTTTACAACCGAATTAAAAGTATCTTAATTTTTTTTACAAAACTGTCCTTTTCCTGTTATGATCTGTTTCAGTTTTTAGAGTACTAATTAACCCTCTAACCGGCGAGCCTGCCTTTAGACGGTGTATAATAAATACGTTGCTACGCAGTTCTATTTCTTAAAAGCTCTGTTCTAACGGTAAATATCAGCAGAGAAACAAAAAATTCTCTTATTGAGGCAAATAGCAGCAAGCATTTGTCATTTTATTGCAAACTGTTGAGTGCTAAAGTAAGTTTTTTGACAAAGTGTGTAAAATAATTATTTGTGTATCAAGTGGAATTTTGAAAAAAGTATAAAATCCTTTTAATTCATAGTTTGCGTGTAAAAAAATTATTTTCTTACAGGTAAATATATATTCTTTTGTGTTCAGTGTTTTGAATATAAGGTTTTTAGCAAAACTTAGCTTTTAGCCGGTGAAAATTGGACACCGTCTAAAGGCGGACCTGCCGGTTACAAGCTACTTTTGCATACACATTGCTCTAGTTCATAGTGTTCGGTTTTAAACATTCTAGGAAGAAATTAACCGTTTGAAAATGTTTTCACAAAGAAAAAATTTTAATTTTTCAAAATTAACTGATGAGGAAATTGAAGCACTCATGGCTGAATCAGTGGATGGCGCAGATTCAGAAGACGATTTCGACTTTGACGATGATGATGATTTGGAAGACCCAGACTTTCAACTACCAAACGTAGACTTTGCTACATTAGAAGAAGAGTGCGATAATGCAGACAACAACGATATTCCTTCTGATATCAAGAACATCTCTCGAAATTCAGAAAAAAATCTGGTAGAAGTGAACAACGTGGAGCATTGTGAAGACTCTTTACCATCTAAAACTGGGAAAACAAAAACCAAGAGGGCAAGATCTCCTCTACCAGAAGTTGAAGCTGGTGAAAGTGCAGCAGAGTCCAATGCCGGGGGGTTTAACGGAAATGTGAAAGATATTTCTCCCCAAAACCCAGAGTTCAGAAAGATTTTATGGAAAAAACAATTCCTTGAACTGGAAAAAAACGATGTAGTTTTTCAAGGAGACAAGGAATTGCCGCAACAATTCAAAGAATTAACCACTCCATTTAGTTGCTTTACTTATTTTTTCAACGATGATTTGCTGAATGAAATTGTGTATCAGAGCAATCTGTATGCAAAACAGCAAGATGTTTCCACAAATTTTAATCTAACGACGTGTGATTTAAAAAAATATATCGGAATTTTGATTTATATGTCTGTGTACCGGTATCCCAACGTTGAGAGTTACTGGTCCAAGCATTCCTTCGAGCCAGTTAGAAATGCAATGACTTCAAAACAGTTTTTTTCAATCAGAAAATATCTTCATTTTAATGACACCACAAAAATGAAAAAACCACAGGAAGCCGGATATGATGAGCTATACAAAATTCGTCCAGTTATTGACAGACTCAATATGCAATTTGATGCTGTGCCAAAAGCACCTCGGCTATGCATTGATGAACAAATGTGTTCAACAAAAATGTTAACAAAATTTCTGCAATATATGCCCGCAAAGCCCCACAAATATGGCATGAAACTTTTTGTCCTTTGTGACTCGGATGGCTTTTCGTACAGATTTGAAGTATACAAAGGTGCTGGCGATAATGAAGTACTACCTAACACCCCTGACTTAGGAGCAACAGCCAATGTGGTCATAAGATTATCAAACACAATTCCAGACTTTAAAAATCATATATTGTACTTCGATAATTTTTATACCTCTCTGCCACTTCTTGTTTATTTACGGAGCCGAGGAATTTATGCTTTAGGAACCGTCCGATCTAACAGGATACCTAATTGCAAGCTGTCAAGGGAAGTGGAATTGAAAGATAAGGAACGTGGACACTCAGAAGAATTTGTTGGACGTGCATTTGGAGTCGACATATCTTGTGTTCAATGGAAGGATACAAAATATGTACGATTGGTATCCACGTATGCTGGAATTAAGCCTTTTAAAACACTGAACAGCAATTCACAACTTTTAAAAATATGCCGTTATGATCGGAAAAATAAATCATACGTCGATGTAGACTGTCCTAATATAATTAAAGAATATAACCGCCATATGGGTGGTGTTGATTTGATGGACAGTTTACTTGGTCGCTATCACATCAGAATGAAAACAAAGAAGTGGACTTTGCGTTTATTCTATCACCTAATTGATATGTCGCTAGTGAATTCATACCTCCTTTTCCAGCGTATTCATGGAATTAACTGTAAAGATGTAACTCATAAAAAATTACCAGATTTTCGTATTGAGGTGGCTGATGCATTTTGTCGTTATGAGAACGCTAACGCCAAAAGAGCTGTTGGTAGACCTCAGAGCCAAAGCCCAAAAATACAAAAACCAAAGAGATCGCATGGTCCACCAGATGACATTCGTTTTGATGGAGTTGGACATATGCCTGACATTTTGGACCGCAGTGGTAAAAAAGTATGTAAACTACAGGGATGTAAGTCCGAAACACAAATGTATTGTACTAAATGCAAATTAAATCTATGCTTATCAAACAATAAAAAATGTTTCCAAATTTATCACACAAAACAATAAAAAAACCCGAATAAAATTTTGAATAAAATCATCCCTTAATTAAAATTTTTTATTACGTTACCAGGCAGGTCCGCCTTTTGGCGGTCAACATATTTTCTCACCTGGAAGGTAAGTTTTAAATTTTGTTTAAGTTTTAACATTAACGTATATTTTATTAAACCAAAAACTATCAATAAATAATTTTTTTTAATCGAAAAAAAATTGGCCGGTTAGAGGGTTAACTTTTTTTATGAAAGAATTTTCGTTGTTCGCACAGCATGTAAGATTTATGAAAAAGGTACAACTTGAGAGGGACAAAAAAGTATAGGCTCAATTTTGCAAAATGTATCAGATAAACAAAATTTCGCCTATTATGCTGAATTTTTATAACTAGAGTACGCCTAGTGGTCGAAATTCGACCGCCAGTTTAAACGTTCAAAAAACTACATAATTACTCATTCCCTTTCCCATGGAAAAAACAATAAATAAAGTAAAATTGCATACAAACACGCCCATTTATAAAAATAATCTTATTACTCATATACATACATAAATATTTATGTAGGTACTCTTAAACACTATAATTGCTTTGCTTATGTTTTTACTTGAACCAATACTTACATAAGTGAATGCGTGTGCGTGTGTATTTTTAGCATTTGTAGTTGTATCATCTTTATGAGCTTTTTATTCCTTTTATACTGAACCGATTTAAATAATATAGAGTTGGGTCACTAAACCTCAACAATGTTCACCATTTCGTAAAAGATTGAAATCGGTTGGCAAACAATGGAGAAAAAGGGATCTACAAATTTTTCTTTGCCTATTTATATATACATAGATTATCAATATCACTGAAGAGATTTCCATAGAGAAAGCCTAATATTAGATAAATATTTGTATTGTTATCTGTTATGCGTATTATTTAACAAATTATAATACAAAAATTGCAACTCATTAATAATTACAAGTTAAATGTATTTCGGTTAATACGATTAAATAGTTGGTATTCCTAGTCACTAGTATCCACCGACAAAAGTGGTAAAATCGACCAAAGAACGCTGATGAGATGTTGTAGGGACCACGAAATCAGAGTACTGATCCGTTCTGCTAGTCTGATAAATAATAAAATTGTTCCAAATTGTAGTCTCTTAATAAAATAACGAATTTATTAAAAAATTTCTTAAATTGAAAAGGAAATGGGTAAACTCAAATTTGAACTTGAGCCAAACAATTCCTTTTAATATAAATTTCATTAAAGTGCGATTAAAAGTTAAAAAAAATAAAGGAAAAAAAAAACAATTTCCTTCCGATTTGTCTGTCGCCTAGAAAACCTATTCGACAGGGACAGAGAATCATCCATGATATTTTCTGCGACAATGTTTTTAATTCAAGTTAATTTTTATTTATTTATGGAAAAAAATTTTATGCACATACATACATATATGTATGTATGTATGCACACAATTTTCAGTTGATTTTACATACTTACATACATAGATGTTATTCTGAATGTACATATTCAAATAAAATTAAACTCAATACATTGGAAATCTTCTACGTAAAGTACAGAAATATGTTAATACTTAAAATGAAAGAATTGTTTTTTTCTGCACTATAAATATAACGATTGAAATATAATTCATAATTAATGGTTTTGAAAAACTAAAATATATTACTTTAGTCTATTTGTTCAAACACACATCCATACATATTCATGTTTAGTCTTAAAACCCACATAAAAGATATATAAAAAAAATTATTGGAAAACGTAAACAATGTCTTAATATTTTAAAAATCAAAATTTGTAGTTATTTATGCTTGTGCCATATCTATGCATATGTGTGTCGATATGTATGTGTATGATCTAAAAAAGTTTACACTCGTTTACATATCATATTCTTAAGTGATGGAAAAAATAATAAAAACTATAATAATAAATACTATTCAACATACATATTTAAAAATTAATAATTTCTGCTCTGAGTAATTTTTGTCACAAAATTCTTATGTTATACAGTGCACTCGCGATAACGTGAACTAACTAAAACCGAGACGGTGTTTACCATTTGTGAATTGTTCATCTTTTCGAATTCCCGTATTAAGCTTATTACTCTGTTCAAATTTGCGAAAAATGTTGAGCAACATTGATTATTTCGTTTGAAAATTTTGACAACTGATCAGTGGCGACAATACCACGATTTATAAAATATTTATCGGTTTTATTGCCTTGAAATGAGCAACATTGTTTTTCTTTTAAAAGCAAAAATGTGTTAATTAAAAAAAAAAACGAAAACAAAAGGACAACAAAATAATTTTAGGAGCTTGTACTGGAACGTATCAATTAATGCAAATCGCAGCTGCAGCGGAGGAGCTCATTGAATACACACGTCCTGCAAAAAGCACTCACCTTCATTTTATATTATATTTACATTATTTTAATTATTTCTGGGCAGAAAACTTAAAATTAAAACCACAACGCCCAGAAATATCTGATCAGCTGTTGTTTGCAATTCCGCACGAAATAAGTGCTGCTTACATTATTTCGCAGTTGAAAAATATGTTGCCAGAAACATTTTGTACTTGAAAAAATAAATGCTGCCGGAAATATTTCGTATGTTTTCACAAGATGAAGAGATTACAACTTTGGTCATATTATTTTGCAATTATTTAGCGTGAATTTTTTTATATAGACTTTTGACAGCAGTTCGCACGAAATGATGACGGATTTAATTTAAGAATTTTTTAGTTAATTCAAGATTTTTCACGTGATTAAAAGGATTTATTTTCATTTTAAGAAACTCCAGGTTTGGTTATCTAAAGTAATCCCGTTTTCGGCTTGATTAAAGTATATTTTATTGTTATTTTGTACTAAAAATTTTTAGCACTAGCCGCACTTAAAGTAAGTAGAGAATACTTGAATTTAGTACGGCGTTTTTTCTTTCTGTGCACATAGGATGAATCTAGAGTTTTTTTCCCGCAATTTTTCATTTCCCGGGAAAGCGGGAAATTTTTTTAAATTTCCCGAGATCCCGCTCCTTAAAATAATAAATATTAAATTTGCTAGGCATTAACAAAAATTGTATTAGAAAGTTTGAAACATTTAAGTTCGTGGTACACTATCATACACAGTCATACGATTCATTCACTGGAAAATCTGACAGAATTCTGTCCCTTTTTTAAAAATCGCATTGAATTTGCCACACTATCACACAAAAAAGATGCAAACACACACATGCATGTGTATTTTTCACTCAAGTAATTTTAGATTTTATTGATTTTTTGCGCCGGAATAGTTGCAGATTTATAAAATAAATAGTTTTAGCTTAATTTTGCTTTCTTTACAACTTAATTTCTTAAAAAGATGCATCTCTGATCGCAAGAAATCTATCATTTTATGGAAATTTTCATAATTATATGCAAGGCTTGTCAAAAAATCTGCCTGACAAGTGCATTTTATGGCCACACTTTTTGAACACACATGACTTTTTTGGCAGATCGCATGACCAAGTAGGATAGTGTATCACGGCTTTTACTAAAACATACCTTATGTTTTAATAATACATTAATATGTTAATTTAAATTGGGTATTACTACAGGAACTTTGTTTTTTTAACTTTTAGTTTTTTAATTCCTTAAAGGTTATTTCCAACACGGAAAACGTGTTGTTTTGTTACAGGAGATCAAAGTAAACTTACAAATATAGGTGAACATAAACAAAAATATAACAATTCAGTTAATAAAAACAATCATAAAATAATACAGAAAAAATAATATAAAGTTACTCGAAATTTGTATTCCAAAACAAAAATATTAAATTTTTAAAATAAGAAAATACTTTAATAATATAATACATATTTTTTGGTTTAGGAAATAATTCTTTAAAGCACTTAAAGCATTTATGGCATCGTCAAAAAGCCTATTTCTAATTGAATTAACAAATTGCCCTGCTACCGAAAACGACCGCTCCCTTTTTACCGTTAAGTTCTCAATTATTTTTTTTTATTATTTCCCGAGATCCCGCATGAAAAATCCCGGGAAAGCGGGAAATTTTCGCTTCGCAAAAGACAGCATTAGTATCACATTGTGTTAATTTTAATCACAATCCTGATTTTAGTAATTTAGCAGTTTTGAATACGGAGAATAACTACAAACGTCGATATATGTTAGAGATGCTACAAATTATTAATGTTCCAATAGGAAATATAATTAATTTTAAAGCAGATACAGCTAGTGTTGCTCATGCATATAGATATTTATTATATAAAAGGGAAACGGAAATTGAATATTTGGGTATTATAATATTTTAAGTTTGTGCACATTAGTGCTGGTAAAGTATTGAGTAGTGGGTACCGAGTATCGAGTATTTCCTTTTATTTGGTTACTCAATATTCAAAAGTAGTTACTCGATACTTTCAGAGTTGTATTTTTAAGCAAGTTGAGTGGCTAAAATGGTGGATAAAAATACATCACTGTATAAAAAGACAACTTGATGTAAGATTCTTTAATCAAATCAAAAATAAATAATTTTTTTGAGAAGAATTAAATTATTTATTAAGTTGTTGTTAACGTTAAACGTTAAATTAATAGTTAGCTTTACATTTATATTTTATTAAATAATAAAAGACATACAAAACCAATAATAGTTGAAGATTTATTTTCAATTTTTGAAGAAACTACTTCAATTTGCTGGTAAAAACTATGCGTTACAAATTCAAAAAATCCGTTAAAAGTATCGAGTAGTATTGAGTACCCAAATGAAAAGTATTGAATATTATTGGGTAATGAAAAAGTTGTAGAATGTGCCAGCACTAGTGTACATACGTATTTATTAAGTTGTTTATTTTTTGATATTTTAATTGTGACAATTTTTTGTATTTTTTGTTTTCTAATTATTGTAAAAAAAATTTTATTTAAACAATTTTTATATTTCCCTGAGGAAGCCACACAAAGAAGTGGCGAAATATCGGGTTTTTAATCAACATTTTGTTAGTTATTTAAAAAAAATAAACTTGTGCTCAAAATAAGTTAGATTAATTAAAAAAAAACAGAAGATCGAAAAAATATATATATACATAAGAATAATTCATAGGAATTTTAATCTTGGAATCATTGGATAAATAAACTTGAATTTTAATTTAGTCTAGTGTTTCGCTATACAAAACCCAGTGGAAACTATTAGCGAGGAGTTGTTCTCATGTCAACAGTCGGTTTTCGAAGATCGTGTTGAAACCTTCCAAAATTTGTGTGATTTTTTGTTTTTTTTTTTGTTAAGTACACCTCTCCTCTCAAGAGGTGACACAAGATGAACAACGAAACGATTAATAATTCTGCATTCTTAACTCAAAAATCACATTCTTTGGGATATGACTACGTTGCAATAAAGGAGCGATATGTATACGATAAGATTTATTTTATTCTGGCAGTTATATTTTCTAGCGATTTTAATAATTTAAAAGCACTATACCAGTTTTGTGTTTCACTGTTCCACCACAATATTATGTATATAAAAATCTCATAATAAAAACAAGTACAAAATTGATCCACTAAATAAATGACTTCATAAAAATATTTACAATGTTTTTGTTGTTTTCCAATTTGGCCAAAATATGTAATTACATACATATATGTAAGTATGTGTGCCCATGTACATACATATTTGTATACTTATATTTGTACTCACACGCATTTATTCTATTAGTTGCATTGACCGTATATTTATAATAATTTTGTTGCTGATGTTGCACTAATCCAAACAAAATGAAAAAAATAGTGCACAACCAACCAATCAACCTACAACAACAGGCAGGCATCAATACAAAAATTTATTGACTCTGGAAACTGTTATTACAACACAAAAACTACAACAACAATAAATAAATGTGTGTGTGTGTGAAAAAGAAATGATGCAGATTGCCAGATTTACTTGTTTGTGCATCATCTGTGTGTGTGTGTATGAATGATGTCTTTTCAGTTTCTATTCTATTCCAAACTTAAGCTAATAATTAGTTGCACACGAGCATTTCAAGGAAATCCTAAAAACGACCAAAAAATTTTAACATAAATTTTAAAGGATGTTTTTTAAGAGTTTCATCCTTTAATTGCCTAACCTTAAAATTAAGTCAATCCAGGGGGCCAATTACGCCATTCGATATCGAACGAAATCCCATAGATTTTTTGTATTTGTATGGAAATTTCGTTCGATATCGAATGCCGTAATTCGCCCCCAGAATCAATTAAATTTGATACTTTTGAATGGTAACTTATGCCTGATTTACATGAATACTTTTGCAACGTCTGTTTTTCTTAATTTTCTTTAGCAGTTGCTTCCAAAAATCATTAGCGTTCACATGATGATTTTTAACAGGCGTCTGTTTTTTGTAGCCAGGGTTGATTTTATTTTTCTTTTTTAGTTTTTTTTCGTATTAAGAATACAAATAAATAAATATTGATTTATTTGCATATATGTTTATTTTACTTGCACTGTTATATGTAATTTTTTTCTTTTATTAGTTTATAATTTTTTATTTTTTTTTATTTTATTTCTTTTATTTTTTCTTTGAACTTTTAATTTTTCCGATGTGCCAGTTCAAAGTACGAAAACAAATAAAAGAAATAAGAGAAATAAGAAAAGCAAACACAAAAGCGCAAAACGCGATTTTTTGTCTACCCCCTTGATTCTCTACCCCGCTCGCTTCCAAACAAAAAACAGACATGAAAAACAGACGTTGCAAAAATCACCGTCTATTTCGTATGTTTTCACAAGATGAACAGAGTACAACTTCTTCCATATTATTTTGCAATTATTTCGCATGAATTTTTTTATATGGACTTTTGACAGCAGAGTACCATACTTTAGATGTTGCTGGAAATATTTAAATAATTTTGAATTTGCTAGACTGCTTCGAAAATGCAAATAATTTGCCAAATAAAAGAAGGCGAAAGAAGTAGGTAAAACCATGAAGGGTGTGGCGAGATACTTCTTCGTTTTTTTTAAAATTATATTACAATGAATGAAGAAACATTTAGCGTCATTCTAAAAAAATTGGAAGGGATCATAAAAAGAAAGACAAAATATGCAGAAACTCAATATCTCCCTTCTGCAGTAAAGATAGCCGCAATTCTTTGTTGAGTAGTAACTGGGAAATCTCATAGAAGTATTAATTACCAAACACGGTTATCAGGATCACTTCTTTGTGTTGCTATTCCAGAAGTACATACATATGTGGGATTATATGGAAAAATTAGAATGACGAATACTTGAAGGTTTGTTCATGGAAATCAATATGATATTCATAAATATACATAAATACAGTTAAACTCGGTTATAACGAATTTATTATTGTAAGATGCTATGAACACTAAATTTGATTTATTTTTAGTTAATATACCTATTTAACTCCATGTTTTTTGCTGTTGTCGGTGTACCTACTTTTCATATACATACATATGTATGTATGTATGTATGTAAAACAGTTCAACATTTGACTTGTTGAAATGTAGCTTGCAGCTGAATGAACATTTTAATAATAAAAATGGATTTTTAATTTTTATTTATTGTTACTTTTTTTTGCAGAGGGTTTACCTTTCGTTCCTCATATATGTTATGTGGGCGAAAAGATCTATAAAACATCCGTGGGTTCCTGTTTCTTTTACGAAGAAGTTAAGGACTGTTGTTGTTCCTCACTGTTAGCAAAAGAATGTAAGTATGTATATAATGTAAAAAATAATAAATGTTTCCTTTGACCTTCGCTTTACTTAGACTCACTGAATGAATTGTGAAGTTCTCCAAAACTTTGTAAAAATTACATATTTTTATGCCCGTTAAATTTTAATCTATGTACATTTAAATTTTGTAACAATATATTCTAACTTTATTAATTTTTTTCATTTTAATTGAAGTTTATTTTTCAATAAAAAAAGCTTTGTTACATAGTTGTTGTTATCGTACTTAATAATCTTGCATCTTCTACAAACTTGCTGCGTTTTCTTCTTTGTTTTTGTAAGTAACAACTATAAAATTTTCCTTTCACTTCGATACGCCCAGATTCATCTCTTTCTGGAGTTTCATCGACTTCAAATTCAGCATCGTGGTACGAAGTAGCAACTGGTTCACCTGAAAAGTTTAGTTTATGTATAAAATCTTTTAGCTATTCCAAGTTTTTACTTAGTATGCATTCCATTTTATCCATGATGTCCACACAACAATTATCTTTTTATAATATAAAACTATATATATCTTATTGTGCATAGTAGACAGTAATGCAAAAGATTTATTTTTAGCCGGTACATAGGAAACCAACGTGCGCCTTCAGAACAACCAAATAAACTTGAAAAAACTTTACGATTACGAGACGACTAATTCTCTTCCAGAATATATACCTTATATATAATATATACCTTTCATTTTTACAAAAAGCTCAACATAATTTGCACATACATATATTCTTGATTTACCGTTAGAAACAAATACCACATCTAACTTGTCAATATTTTTGAAATTTTCTGATCCAAAAAAGAATTATGATTTTTAATAGATTTGCCTCTCTAATATCGGATAAAACTATAAAGAAATAATGTTGCCAAGTTGGAAGTTTGCCTAGAAATTACGAGTAAATGCTAGTTTACCTATCAAGATCTTGATCCTCTTCTTGATCTCAATATTTTTAATGGCCGAAGTTTCTGGATAGGAACTTTGTCTTATTTTTCACATTTGAGTTTTTTTGCGGTTTATTTTGACTTTCTTGTGATTGTTGTACAGTTTAATGCTGGCAATACTGTATACAGGGGTGATTATGCATGTATTTTCTGGCTGTATTTTCTTGTTCGTTAACGTAGCATTTACAAATGAAAGTAATTGCATGAAAGTCGCAATACACTCACACTTTTTCACTAGCACACTTAAAGTTTCTTTACTTTCCACTCAGCTTTCAACGATATTTTCACGAAAGTAATTTTTGACGTTTTCAGAAAGTAAAATGACAAAGAGTCAAACACTGTTGTCCTCTTATAAGACTTATGTATACCATACCAACCAGCAGGATGGTGGCAAAATTTTAATTGCAAATTTAACTTATTTTGTAACTATATTTAAAGAATTATTACATCTTTTCTTCAAATATATGTATATATGTAAATAGGACATAACAATAATCTCATTAAAATATTAACAATAATAATTATTGCCAACTAGTGCCCCACAAATTTGTTTACGTGATAATATTGGTAACTCTACTGGAGCAAAATTAAATCATCGAAGTAAAAGTCATTTATTTCCTTATAATTTTTATTTGTAATACGTACATACATATGTACATACATATATAAAAATTTCAAGAAAGTCCTTTCATGTGTAAAGACAACGTAAGCAAGCTTGCATCTACATACATTTGAATTTCGTATTACCTCTTAATTGTTACGTTTTTTAAGAATTTTGGTTTTAAATGTAAAATATTCAAATATTTTATGAAAATAAAAAAAAAAAACAAATCCCGTTTGGCATCCCTAATTCTGATTTAAGTTCTATATATGTGACAGCGCATAAAGAAAGGGACCTAAGGGTAAAAAAAAATCAATTTTCACTTTTTTTTGATGTGGACAACATCTGAGCATCGAATGAGACCGATCCCATGCCCCAAAAGTGTTCCCTCCCAGAGATATGCGCGTTTTATGATGTAATGGTACACCAAAGATGCACGTATTTAAATCTTTAAAATGGCTCTCCTGAACAAAACCGGTTTTTACCCTTAGGTCCCTTTCTATTTTGCGCGTCACATATCGTTTTTTGGCCTCTTATTTATTAGTTTTTGTTTCTTTTACTATTTTCGGCGAGTTCTTACAAGTCAGATAAATCGCATATTACATTTAAAAAAAACTTTTGCGATATATGGGATTTCAAAATTTTTGAACGACTTTTAATTTTTATGTCGATCAATATTTTTGCTCATGCCTGACTAAACTAATGCCAAGCCATAAATCAAATTTCAAAATACCTTTTCTTAACAGGGCCCATCAAAATCATATGACATGCACAACAACAATATTATTTCTATCAAAAATATGCACTTCCACATTTTTCCCACCTCCACATTTCATAATAAAAATGTTCTTGTAAATTAATTTGTTTTGTTTTCAATGTTTGATTATTAATTTATTTTATTTAAACATAAAAACGAACTGTTGTTTTGCCTTTTGTTTTGTGCGAAGAGGTGGGGGGGGGGAGTGTTTTCCATAGAAAACAAATATTTACACCATTCAATATTTTGAATTTAATGGAGAGCATTCAATAAGTTTATAAAAAGCCATATATTTCAAATATAATTGTATAAATAAATTTCAATAAATTTAAAATGTTAATATACATGTGTACACTAGTGTTTCCCAAAAATTTTTTTTTAGATTTTTATAAGTACCCCAGCATTTTTTGAAAGCTTATAGGATAAAGTATTTTTGTGATTTTTTTCAGGTTTTTCGGAAGTGGTTTTGAGGTCGCTAAAATCGAATTTAACTCAAAAACCGAGTTCTCTGGACTTTTTTTGAATATTGCTCTTTTCTCGGCCCATTAGCACGATTTTCTTTGTTACTAAGTCAATTTTTTTAAAGAAAACTTCAAGATTTACTTCTCTGTACAGGTATTTTAAGTTTCGGTTGTTTTTTTTTTGCTCATTTGTGTACCCTTTCGACATTTTTTTGTAAATTTAGCATAAATTTTACAAATAATCCTTTGTAACTTTTGAAATTTCTATTGAAGTTAAAAAAACTAATGATTTAATTTAAAAGCTGGATAAACTCTGAGTCATTTAAATAAAAAAATTATGAATTTGCTCTTACCGTTGCTTTTTCAGAATTTTGTTCATCAACTGCAGCTGCTACTGCTGTGATATGAATTTGGTTTTATATGTTGTAATCTTTATATATTTTTATTTAAATTTTCGTTTAATTTTTCTTTTTGTTTTCACAACTAAATTTTTTATTTTTTGTAAACTTTCAACTTGAATGTAAACAAAAGAAATAAATAAATTTTGACATACAGCTGTAGTTCGCCTTGAATAAAACTTAAAAAAAAAGTTATCAGCTGCGCTATCAAGTCCACCTGTTATGAATTCGCCTTTCGTTTTATTTTATTTTTATTAGTTTGTAAAATAAAAGTCATTAATTAAATCAATTTTCTGTTGTATTTTTACAAAAATAGTAAAAAAGGTGCCGTATGTATACTTTAGCAACTGTGTGTATTTTCTGTTTCTGCTTATTTCCTATAAAATACTCCTCCTGTCTTCTAGTACAAAACTACTCATACGCATTTCATTTTGAATTTAAGAAAAATAAATCGGCGAGAAATTTATTTATTTGTTTTTGCATAAAGTTTTTATAAAAATCATTTTGTATAATTTAAAGGTCGTAAATTGAAGTATGTACATATGTATGTATGTAAATCAAAAATGTTTTACAGTTGCTTTTTAATAGTTTATTTATTTATTTTTTATTATTCTACTCGTGCTATAATTTGAGTACATACTTTTTTTAACACATGCTTTAAATTAACATAAATATAATAATAAATAATATGATGTATGTACGTATGTAGACCATTAGTGTTTTTGCACTTCGATAAATATGTACTATGTATTTAATAAAATTGATTAGATAGTTAATGCTAAATGATTCAAATTTGCCATACACATACATACATACATATGTATATTATGAATGTATTGGAATATTTTAACTGACTATATTTCCTATTAAATATTTGTTCACTTTAATGACATTTGTTTTTTTTTTACTTTTTTATTTTGAATTTTTGCACACTTCTGTTGTGAAGAGCTCCATATTACCACAAAACATGAATCAAGAAAACAAGATTGCGCACTCAGCCGTACAAAATAAGTTTTTACTGCGCATCTACGTCATTATAGAATACCAATTAGTGTTTGTTGTAAAAAGTGTAAG
This sequence comes from Gymnocheta viridis, assembly GCA_956483585.1. NCBI lineage: Eukaryota > Metazoa > Arthropoda > Insecta > Diptera > Tachinidae > Gymnocheta > Gymnocheta viridis. The sequence goes on along the minus strand of OY101444.1, from coordinate 76,635,351 downwards.
AGATTTTTGACATAAAACTGGAAATAAATCAATAACTTCTAAACGGTTGCATCGATTCCAAAAAAAAATTTTAAATGGACAGAAAAGAGATGCAGTCGAGTAAAACTTTTGAGTTTCGACTTGAAGCTATTTGAAGAAGAGCCTCCTCGGGCTACCAAAGTTTTACATTTCGGCCTGCTTTCCATATAAAAATTCACTTTTGCTTACAACACATATTCTATGTCTACGTCACAACACAACACAATCACACACAATAAAATAACGGACCGGCGCAATCTTGTTTTCTTGATTCATGACCACAAAAGAGACCAGAGGTGACACGAGACAACATGCTGTGGTAGTTGTTTTTATCCTATCTCTGTCACTCCATAATCTGAAAACAAATATTTTTTTGATTTGTTTTCATATATTTTCTACCGCAAGAAATTTTTAACTTGTGTTCGACACTCTATTTTCACTTAATGATCTTGTTACTTGTTTTTATTATAATCAATTACATTAGCATAGATATACATTTGTATATTGAATTCTAATGGGTACTTAGTTTTGTGCATGATCCAATAATACAGATCTGTTTAATAGTCCAGATGACGAAAATTGTGAAATTTTTAAAAGTTTTGTGTTGAAATCAGTGATAGAAAATTAAATTTTTCTTCGGTACAAAAAACATTTTAAATAGTTCTTTTTTGACCCGTTTTACTCCTCCGGTTCATTTAGTACTTTCAAACTAATTTGACTTCTACGTGTTGAACAATCGCTTTCCAGTACATATTGACATATATATATAACATAGTGAAAGTATTTTAAAAGAGTACAACGTCTTAAGCTTGTCTTTAAAAATGTTTTTACAGGTCTTGCCACATATCCAGGTAATAAACAATTTCGATCTCAAATTAAGAACGATTTGCAATAACAGCTCGCAAATGAAATAATTTCCATGCAAAATGAAAAAAGGCCAAACGGGAAAAAATTAATTAATTTGTAAATTGAATGATTTTTAATACAATAATTCCAAAAGAAATTTAATATCTCCCAATGAAAGAAGTCCTAACAAGAGTGAAAGAATTCCTTATACAGAAAGTCTCAACAGAAATGAGAAAAGAACAAAAGAATTGTATGAACCGCAATTTCAGGACAAATAAAATAACTCCCAAAGAAATCAAATGAGTCTCAATGAAATTAAATAAGTCTTAAGCAAAAATTAATTAACTTCCTATTCCAACAAAAAAGGAAATAACTTCCCATAACAGATATGAAAATGTGTGATAACTCCCAACTATATTTCTTTGGGTGTTATATCATTTGAAAATCATTTGAACGCAACTTCTGAGAAATAGGATTCTCCCTAAAAGTATGGTTTTTTCTTAACTTGAGAAATGTGTCAGTTCTTAATATGTAATTGTAATTTTTCATACTTTTGAATAATAAATCTTTGGATTAATTAATTACGATACTCTAAGGACGACCTAATATAACGGATGGTTGAAGTACAAGCCTCCTTTTGATTGATATGTTACTTTAACAATTATAGGTTTTTTTCTGTCCGAAATATTTACTGTCGGTTAGTATCGCAAAAACAAGGACCAAAACTAATCGCTTTACGCATGAACAACGTTTTGAAATATTGTTAACTTTTTAGCGCGAGTTAAGTTGTCTATTTATTATAGAATTAAAAAAAATATTTTTTTCCTGAACGACGTGCGCTCAACTTTTATTATTTTCTCTTAATTCTAATGAGTATGTCTTAGTACACATGCTAATTCATAAACTGACTATTCTCGTGAATAGTTTGTCTTATATATTAAAAATGTAAGTATTGATAAGGATTAGTTACTTATCTTTATCAATATGTTTACAAACTGTTTATTTCTTAAATTACTTTGTTTAGATATTTTATACGTACTTATCATATATTCTTTGTTATATAAAATTGTGTTCTTATCATATATTCTTTGTTATTAAAATGTGTTATTATCATATATTCTTTGTTACATAAAAATGTGTTATTATCGTATATTCTTTGTTACATAAAAATGTGTTCTTGTCATAACTAAGTATGATAACATTTTCTGCTTAACTTAAGTGTTAGGTTGATTCAATTCAAGGTTACGAGTATCTTTCTTAAAAGATAAAATTTAAATAATCAATCTACATACTCGTGTACCTTAACTTACATATTCGTGTACCTTAACTCTCCTCCTTCTTAAAAAAGATCGCCCCGATCTTTCCTAATTCTACCTAAAACTGTATTATAATATGCGTAGTATAATTCTGCTTGTTTCTTTTGTTTATAGATTAAGAAATATTTATACAATTTTAGTCCGAATATAATTATACCTATAACTGTTACTATTATAAGTAAAGAATAAAAGGTTGATCTGAAAGGATGTTCTTCATATGGAATAATGAATTTTCTAATTGAATCTATATTATTAAATGCATTTTCCTTATCTGATTCTATGATTTTTTCTATTTCAAAATCTTCATGGTGTTTGTTATGTATGGCTTCTACTAATCTATCATGAAGGTTCCTATATAAAATACCATCAATATTAACTTTGTCCGTATATGTAACTAAATGTGTTCCTGTTATTGATTTGTTTTCTACTGTGTGGTCTCCGTCTAATAATATTAAACCTTCATCAATTTCTAATAATGCACTGTTATATTCCTGAATGACTGTGCATTTGCTATTTTTATCTTCAAGAAGTGGAATTATACATGTATCCGTTTCGTTGTTTCTTTGACAAATATATCTTCCTAGATAATTTTCGCAATGGGTGACTCTAATATATTCTTTATTACAATAGGCAATTTGTTCATCTGTTTTGATTTTCCCATGTCGAAAGCTTATAGGTGTGATTTTGAAAAGTTTACAATGATTGTTGAGTATAGGGTATTTATAAATAGCTATAAATAAATCTCCTGTTCCAGCAATATGAACGTCTGCGTATTCTAATATGTTTATTATAGGTACAGTAATTAGTTCATGTTGTATTACTTCCTTTATATCGACAATGTTTAAAGATTCTGTTAAATATTCATTGTTTTTCGCAGCATTAATTGTCCTAACAAGTAGCATAAGTTGGTCATACACCTGTTCTATTATAAGGTTATTTGTTAATGTGTGATTGTGTAGTTCGTCAATTAATTTCTCAAATCTTGAATTAACTAGGCGTTGTTTTTGGTTGTTGTTTATTAATTTATTTATTGCTGTTTCCATTTCAATAAAGTCGTCATGATCCGGATTTCCTGTGATAAATTTCAATGCTGATCCTAGAAAGTTTAAGGATCTTGAGTACCGTTTGTGTTCATTTAATTGATCTGCTAAAGCTTCAATCTTCTTTATCCAGATAGTTTCTTGAGCAGTTGGTTTATATTCCTTTGTAACAATCTTCCTATATGGAGTTAAGATTTTCGTCAAATTAGTGACGTGAAAAAGATATGACTGGTCATCATATAAAAGAACGTCATCAGTTCTAGTTAGAACGTATTTCTGATTTTGCAGGTTTTTTAGTTCCATGGTTGCCTTGTTTATTTGGCATACCGCGGCGAGTAATATCAGGTATAATATCATCATTTTTGTTTAAAGTGTAGTTTTTAATATTGTTTTTATGAACTATTACTCCTCCCTTTGTTAAAATCGTGTCCTCACGATCTTCATGAACAATATGTTTTTTGTACTTAGCGTCACTTTTTTTCCTTAAATTCTTTATATTCACTAGAATTTGTTCTCCTTCTGTAAAGGTTCTGTGTTTTGTTCCTTGATTTAATTTTCCTAAAACTTTATCGGACGCTTTTTTTAAATTATTATAAATTTTTTTACTATCAAATTGGATAGTGCCAAAGTGTATTTCACTAGGTTTATGTTGAGTGACTGAATGTATCGTGTTGTTTAGTGCTTTTATAGCTGTAAATAATTCTTCGGTTGAACTCGTTTCATTCTGTATCTTTAATATTCTTGTTAATTCCGTTATCGTTCCATGTTCTCTTTCTATTTGACCATTTGCTGATGATCTGTACACTGGTGTGTTTATTTTATCAATATTGTGTTTTGTGCACATTATTTTTACTGCAGCTGTGTTCAAACATGGTTCGTTATCTGTCATAAGACGTTTGCAATTGGGATAATTATTAATGATAAGTTCTTCTATTTTTTCATCCATATGCGTTTTATCTGAAACTTGTCTCACTACGACGTATTTGGAGAATTTGTCGATAGCACAAATAAATGTTTTATTTTCATTGTAATATACGTCCATGTGTATGAGCTGATTAGGTTCTGTTGGAATTGTAGCATCTCTCAATGGTTGTTTTATTGGATTTCTTTCGTATTTACCGAAAAGACATGGTGAGCATTTTTTGTTGTATGCTTTGCAATGTTTTCTCATATCGGGCCAGTAACATGTTAATAATATTTCTTTGATATTATTTTTGTAGCCTCTGTGTGCACGATTATGTGTAAATTCAACAATATTACGTTGTTGTTCTTTATCAATAATGTCTTTTAGTTTAATTGGTGTATGTATAAATGTTGTGTTTAAAAATGTATTTTTGATAATAGGAGCTACTTTGAATATAGTTTCTGCTGTCGCATGTATAGCTGTTATTCGTTTTGGTATTATCACCTTTTTTAATTCTTCTATCAAATTTTGTTCTGACGTATAATTTATTGTATGTCTTATTCTATTTGGAAAAACTGTACGTGTTCTTACTTCATTGATGTGTTTATTTGGTACTAGATCAATTTGTATACCATATGCATTAAATGGAGTATGAACAGTTTTAAATATAGTTTCTAAAGATGATTCGGCTGAATGTATGGTGTCTTCTGATGTCGTACTTAGTACATTTATAATGTGTCTTGACAATGCGTCTGCTACTACGTTTTCTTTACCTGGCTTATACTTAAGCTTAGCACCATATTCTTCGATTATATTCTTCCAGCGTTTCAGCTTTGTGTTTGGATTTTTATCCGAAATGGAAAATGTTAATGACTGATGGTCAGTAAATATTGTTAAGTCTGGACTTCCGTAGACATAGTTCCTGAATTTTTGTAATGCCCAAATTATGGCTAATAATTCTTTTTCGTTGGTACTGTAGTTTTCCTCAGTACTTGACAAAGTTCTACTAATAAAAGCAATCGGTTTACCTAGTTGTGTTAGTACTGCACCTAAAGCTATGTTTGATGCATCTGTCGTGAGTTCAAATGGTTTATCAACTCTGGGTTGTTGAAGTTCCACTTGTTCCTTTAAACAATTTTTTAATTTATTGAACGCATCTATGGCTGGTTGATCTAATTTTATTATAGTATTTTTACTTTGATTTTTTGTAACATTACCATTTTCTCCTCTCAAATGAACAGTAAGTGGCTTAGCTATTGTTGCATAGTTCTTTACAAACTTACGGTAGTAACCTGTCATTCCTAGAAAACCTCTAAGTTCCTTTAAATTTTGCGGAATGGGCAGTTTATCTATTGCTTCAATTTTTTCTGGATTTGTTGAGATTTTTCCATGCTTAATTACATGTCCTAAATATTCAACTTCTGTTTGAAAAAACTTACTTTTATCTTTGGATATTCTTAGAGTTGCCTTATTTAGGGCTTCGAAGACAATTTCAATATGTTTCATATGCTCATCAGCCGATGATGAATATATTAAAACGTCATCAATATAAACATAAGCAAATTTTCCAATGTAATCACGAAGTATTTCGTCTACGCATCTTTGAAAGATGGCAGGAACATTTTTTAAACCGAAAGGCATTCTTTTATATTCATAGTGACCACCTAAGACAGAGAAAGCTGTCTTTTCCTGATCAGAATCTTTAATTTTTATTTGATGGAATCCTGATTCCAAATCAAGTGTTGTAAACAATGAGGCCTGTCCTAAATTTTGCAGTACCGTCGTAATATCTGGTATAGGGTATTTATCTGAAATAGTATTTTTATTTAGTTTTTGAAAGTCTACGACCATTCTACGCTTGGGTTGACCTGATTCGTCTAATCCTTTTTTTGGGACTGTCCAAATCGGTGAGTTGAAAGGGCTATTACTTTTTGAAATGATACCTTCATCAAGTAATCTTTTAACTTCCTTATTAACAAATTCATTGTCAGCTATTGGGTATGGGTACTGTTTTGTATAAATAGGATCTTCTGTCACTGTTCTAATTGTCGCTTCCAGTAGATTTGTAAAAGGTAATGGCCCAATGCCATTGTTTTCTTCCATTAAATCATCTATTCTTTTTCTATATTTTTCATATTTTTCATTAACTAAATAATTAATCTTAATTGTTTCCTCTTCCCCTAATTTAAATATCATTTTATCTAAATCTATTTTTCCTTTTAATGTTTTTAATCCTTTGTAACCTAATAATATATCAAAATCTTTTAATTCATCTGTTTCGTAAAAATCTAATATTTTATTAAATATTTGAGCAGTTTGTTTTTTTTCCAAAGTAGATGTACCGTGAATTGAATAAACCTTAACGTTTTCTTTTAAATTTTCAGAGTCACTTAACTTAATTTCTGAATTTACATAGTTATGGGTTGCACCTGTGTCAACTAGTACAAGATAATCTCTACTACCGTCTGACAAGGTGAGACAAGGCAACCCGTGTCTTAGTTTAAATGCTTAAAATTATTTCTCTTTTTACTTACAATATTTGATGAATTTCCAGTTTCTACACACATGTCATCTTTGTCATCTTCCATACATAGGTTATTCACTCGCATAGCTTTTTGATGTTGGTAATTACCACTGGGTTCTCGTTGCCTTTTAGGTATATTGGAGTTGTAGGTACCTTGTTGGTTGAAACTCGATTGTTGCTGGTTATATCGTTGTTGTTGTGTTGATACATTGTTGATCCAAGGTTTTGTTATAAACTGTCGAGTATTTCCTGATGATATATCCATTGGTTCCGGACGAGTATAATTCTGTTGATGATGATGTCCATGTTGCTTAAATGTTGTTATATTTGGACGTCTTTGAAATTCTTGTCTCGATTGGTGCTTCGGACGAACATATCCTTCTTGTCTGGGCTCTTCATAACTTAGATTTAATCGTCTATGTTCATTATCATGCTCAATTGTTCTCGCAATTGCATATGCATGTTCTAGATCCTTAATTTGGTTACCATAAAGAGTGGATCTTATATAAGAGTTTTTAATTCCATCCTTAAATACTCTGACTGCTTCCTGAACAGCTTCTTCCATCATTATCTCAATTGTTTTTTTTGGATGACCTGACATCGAAATTTTTGACGTGATGAGAGTCAGGGATCTGTTTATGTCATCATGATACTGGCTTAGAGTTTTATTGCCTTGTTGAAGTCTTCTCAATTCGTCTTGTAATACATAGATTGGTCTTTGATCTGCGTATGTGTAGTCCAAACGATTTTTTATAGCCTCCCAATTAAATATTGTGTTGTGATTTATAAGGACATCTGATGCAGATCCTCGTATTTTTGTCTTTACTATTGATAAAGCTTCACAATACCTGTTTGAAAATTCATGTTGTTTTATTCCATCCATCAACCTTGAGACGTCTTCTCTCCATGATCGGTATTCTAGTTGATTGCCATTAAACTCAGGCAATGTTTTAAATACATCCAAATTAATTTGTTCCGGGGTATTATATGTCATCGTAACGGCTCGTAAGGGTTGTGGTATGCTTGGTTGTAGGTCGGGTGCTTGATTTAATCTTCGTTCAAGTTCCTCATTTTTTTCATTCAATGATTGCATGGTTAGCTGCATACTTGCAATTTGTTGTATCAAAGCTTCCATGTTTATTTGTAGGTTACCAGGATTAGCCATATTTTCTTCTTCCGTTAATCTGTTACTATCGAAAACTTTTTGTCTTTGTTTCTTCATTAATTGTTCACCTTAATTTTTTAATTTAAATTTTCTCTAGAGCACAAATTTACTTTATTGTGGTCAGAGTTTACTTAAATTATTTCTGGAGTCTTGAGTTACTTTACAAGAGTCAGTTTTAGTATCCTTGTTGCGGCAAGGATGAATATCGTGGTCCGCCTCGTGAAGAATAACAATATATTATTCTCCTGGCAGGATCGCCAGTTAAGTTGTCTATTTATTATAGAATTAAAAAAAATATTTTTTTCCTGAACGACGTGCGCTCAACTTTTATTATTTTCTCTTAATTCTAATGAGTATATCTTAGTACACATGCTAATTCATAAACTGACTATTCTCGTGAATAGTTTGTCTTATATATTAAAAATGTAAGTATTGATAAGGATTAGTTACTTATCTTTATCAATATGTTTACAAACTGTTTATTTCTTAAATTACTTTGTTTAGATATTTTATACGTACTTATCATATATTCTTTGTTATATAAAATTGTGTTCTTATCATATATTCTTTGTTATTAAAATGTGTTATTATCATATATTCTTTGTTACATAAAAATGTGTTATTATCGTATATTCTTTGTTACATAAAAATGTGTTCTTGTCATAACTAAGTATGATAACATTTTCTGCTTAACTTAAGTGTTAGGTTGATTCAATTCAAGGTTACGAGTATCTTTCTTAAAAGATAAAATTTAAATAATCAATCTACATACTCGTGTACCTTAACTTACATATTCGTGTACCTTAACTCGCGCAAACAACAAAGTTTTACACTGAAATGTACTTTTAGTTTGAGAAACACTACAATTTAGGAAAATACACTTTTATAAATATTCGTAGTCTTGAAGAAGATCAATGAAGTTTAACATTAAGTTCGGCATTTTACTCTCAAATGTCCGACTCGGCACCAAACAATTACTCTCAACTGAACGTCAATTTGATTTTAAACTTTAATCTCAAACCTTTATCTTGGTGTGAAAAGGGGTAAAGAATAATGTTTGGTATCAGATAAAACCTTTGTGTTTGTTGCGATAATACAACATAAACGCAAGAACAAATACAATTGTTTATATCTTATTAGTTAATAAAGAAAAAGTTACAAAGACTTCAATTTATTACTGTGGGGATTAAAAAAGTATTATATAAAATATTTTTTTGTACCGAAAAAAATTTAATTCTCCATCACTAACATAAAATACAATTTTCTTCACCTGGGAGCGAATTACGGCATTCGATATCGAACGAAATTTCCATACAAATTCGAAAAATTTTGTATGGGAATTCGTTCGATATCGAGTGCGGTAAATAGCCCCCTGTTTTTGACTTTCCTGCGATTTTAAACAAAAATAAAATGCCTGTTGTTTTTTTTTATTAGATCATGGTTTGTGATATACTTTCTTTAGACGTCACAAACAATATGTGTTGTCATAATTCTCGTGTTCTATTCTCAAACATGATTTGTATAAACGAGGTTTTAATTTACATACATACAATATTATTATGTTCTCCCGTGTATATTTAGAATTAAATAACGTTGTCTTGTTCCTTGGAAAGTTGTCTTATATACAATTCTTTCTGAATAACAAACAAAAACGATATAATTGGAAATAAAAGTCACATTAAATCAACAATAGCATTTATTTTAACTTAATAATTATAAATATACTTATATGTTTTGTTTTATTTTATTACAGGGCGTCATATATCAGCTGGATCTTCTGTCTACAGCAAAACATTTCACAATACCGATATGTTGGCCGTTATCATTTTGCTGTATCTAATAATCAGGCGATCGTACAACTGAAATCTCATTTATTTATTTTAAAATTGAATAAACTTAACTATTATTTTCTTTTTGTTAGCTTTTATTTTTATTTATTTTATTTTTTTATTAAATAAATATTTGAGTGTTATTTAGTCATATATATGTATGTAAATAGATGTATGTAGATATTGTACGATATGTATATGAACTTCAATTTAGGGTATTCGCATTTACATATGCCGTTTTCTTTTCTGGAAAAAGTGTAACATTTCTATTACTTTTTATAAAAAAAATTGCTATTCAAAGTTTCTTTAAGCCAAAAATTTTGCATCGTAAGTGATGATAAAATGATTTCTAATAAACTTACTATTTCAAAAAATCAATATACTGCAAATTTTAAATAAAAAGGGCAAAAAATATTGCACTTTTTTTTAGAAAAGAAAACGACAATAGTGGAAGATTTTACTAACCCAGCAAAATATAAATTACGAGTTCAAATTAAAATAAGATTTTCATGTTTTCTTAAGTCTGTGTTTACACACTTCATATCTTATTGACATGACTGCTACTTTATAGGCGAGAGTGACAAGGTGAAAAGAAACGAACAGTCATGTACTGTCATTACATTTTGTTTTCTCATTCGTAATTTTAAGCCTAAAGGTATTTACAAGTAAATCTCGTCAACACGGCATGAATTGTGTAAACAACAATGAAAGTTCAAAGAAGAAAAAGTAAGAATCATGTCAATAAGACATGACTCGTCTAAACACAGTCTAAGCAATTGTAACGAAAAAACCATGCCTCTTTGCTAGATAAACATATTTTAAACCTAGAATACTAAGGCTATTTAATACTACGTTAATACTAACGCCACGTAAATTTTACCTACTTTGGAATTGTTCCTAAAGTGCTTTAATTAATGTGGTGATTGGTGTATTTTTTAAGCTATTGCATAGCTTTTATCGCGGGCTGTGAGCGTGGCGACCGAATCGAAAAATTCCGTAACGAAAATAAGCCCTAACACAAAGTTTTATTTTTTAAGTCTTTTGTTTTTTTAAGTATTTGAATCGATAATTTCAATAACATACAGTATTGCCAGAACAGATTTTTAAATGTAGGAAAACACAAAATTCCTGAATAATCTACATACATACATGTAGTAAGATAATAAAAATATTTTAAACGATATTAACTTCTCATTTACTCAATAAAAGAAAAAAATTCTTTTCTTATCGGTCACCACGCTCCAAAAAGTGTAACTTGAATTAACATTAAAGAAGAAATAAAAAAATAAATACTTATGTAAATAATTATAACTGCATAAGTTGATAAAAAATGCTATGCAATAGCTTTGCCGCAGCAGTCCCCGAGTCCCACACGTCTTTTTTTATTTTATTAGTTATTGTTTATTAAATAAATAAATAATAACTTATACTAATTCATATTAATGTAAATGAAAACTATTGAATTGATTAATTTGGCTCAAGTTCAAACCCGAGTTTACCCATTTTTATTATTTATTCTAATTTTTTTTATTTCATTTTTATTAGAATAATTTTATTAAAAAAAATAATGAAATCACCCAAAAAAAATATTCTAATAAAAATGAAATAAAAAAAATTTGAATAAATAATAAAAATGGGTAAGCTCGGGTTTGAACTTGAGCCAAATTAATCGTTTCAATATAAATATATACAATATATAAGTTCGACTAATTACTTACAAACATTAATTGTAAATGAAAACAAAATAAAATTCACGTTTGAGATCAAATCATAAATAATAAAAAAATGTTCATATGTACCATATAAATTTTACGTATAGCCTTTTAATGTTCACGTTCTTAGAATAGTTTAATTAATAAATATGCTTTATTTACATACATGAACCAAGAAAACAAGATAGCGCACCCAGTCGTACAAAATAAATTTCTACTGCGCATGTACATCATCATAGAATACAAATGAATGTTTGTTGTAAAAACTGTAAGAGATTTTTGGCATAAAACTGAAAATATGAAACTAAATAACTTCTAAGCGGGTGCATCGATTCCAAAGAAAATTTTAAAAGGACAGAAAAGAGAAGCTATCGAGTAAAACTTTTGAGTTTGGGCTTAAAGCTACATATTTGAAGAAGACCCTCCTCGAGCTACCAAAGTTTTACATTTCGGCCTGCTTTCCATACAAAAATACACCTTTGTTTACAACACATATTTAAGTCTACGTCACAACACAACACAATCACAGACAATAAAATAACGGACCTGCGGAATGCGCAATCTTGTTTTCTTGATTCATGCTTTGTTTATACTTTTGCGTTTGTTCAACAAAAACTATTGAAAAAAGCACTTTTGGAATTTGGTACCGTTAGGCCGCGGCAACAATAATAAAAAAACTACACGTAAAATTTACGTGGGTTAGTATTCTAGGGTTAAATAGCATGCAAAAAAGGAATTAAATTACAATAAAACTAGTTTTACCTTGTAAAAAAAATATGAAAGTAGAAAATGGCTGACTTGTAGAGAGAATGTCTTATTAAAGTCCGAAGAGCTCGTGTTCTCGTATACTAGCAACAAAAACAAAATTTTGTTATTTACATTTGGATGAAAAAACATAATAGAATCATCCCAGCGGGAAAACTGGTCATTGATTACATACATAAGTATGTATGTATGTAATGGAAGATATAACGTATTATTTTCCAAAGCAAAACAATGCAATCCTTTGGAAACGAGAAGGTAATTTAAACACACACAAAATTTCACATTGCTTACCACGTACATACATATATTACCACTTCTTACGAAGAAGGAATGTATTGTTTTTGCTTGTTGATTGCGAATTCATTACTTTCCTAGAACATGTTCTGTGTTAACAATAATGAATTTCGGAATGAAAAATTATACATGCTGTACATTACTCTCTCGTTTACTATTCATTACCTTTTCCCGCTGGGATTGAGCTTTCATTGCCCATAAGCATTGAAATAACGGGCAGTTTATTTAAATGTGTACACATGACCCCCCAATGACACGCTAACGTTAAAATTATGATTTTTTCCGCTAAATTTGAACCAGTGTAGTATCAAACTAACTCCTTTTTTGCACGTATTTTTTATTATTTTTTTGTTGGGAACAAATACAAATAATTATAAAAAGTAAAGTTCTTAAAGAAAACTTAAAAGAAATGTTAATATTGAATTTCGAAAATAAATTCGAGTGTCGGAAAATATTAAAAAGCTTTTCAAATGCAATGCCATATCAACAGAAAGGAAAATAAATTTTATTATAGTAAATATTTGAAAAATTATATTTTATATAAATTGCCATATAATGGTGTACGAATAAAATATATATCGCACTTGTTTAAAAATACTTTATTAACTCAAAATTTTAAAGTTTTCAATAGACGAAAAATACTTTTTGAATTTACAGTGAAGATACTATATATACATAAGTATGTATGTGTAAAATAATTTTTAAATCTTCCAATTTGCTACCAAAATGTAGACAAAACAATAAGAATTTTTACAGCGGGTAGATATAATTATTATTAATATTTATTTAATGTAAATTTAATTTACAGAAAATGCATGTAGAGAAAAGGACTGGCTGCTAGGGCCTTCGCCTAAAGCTAAGTACTCTGTTCATCATTTCGTGCGAACTGCTGTCAAAAGTCCATATAAAAAAAATTCATGCGAAATAATTGCAAAAAAAATGGCCGAAGTTGTACTCTGTTCAAATTGTGAAAACATACGAAATGTTTCTGGCAGCATTTTTTCAAATACAACATGTTTCTGGCAACATATTTTCCAACTGCGAAATAATGTAAGCACCACTTATTTCGTGCGGAATTGCAAACAACAGATGCTCAGCTTTTAATTAGCATTGAATTTGTTGCGCACAATTAACTAAAATAAAGGAAAATAGTGTGAAAATAACATAAAATGAAGGTATGGGATTGAATGAGAACGTGTGTCTTCAAAGCAGCACAAGCTCTTAAAATTATTTTGTTCTCCATTTGTTTTCACACATGGTTTTTGTTTACATAAGAAAAACAATGTTGCTTACTTCAAGGCAATAAAAACGATAAATTTCTTCTAAATCGTAGTGTTGTCACCACTGGCTAATTGTCAAAATTTTCAAACGAAATAATCAATGTTGTTCAACATTTTTCGCAAATTCAAACAGAGTACTTAGCTTAACTGTCAATTTTTCATAAAAAGTGAAAAAGTAAAAATATCGAGTTAATACTCTATTGTTGCACAAGTGTGATGAATTTACGAACAGGCCCTGTATGTCTAAGATCTTATTTCAACCGTGAGTACCCCTGATAATTTGCAGCTTAGCAAATTTATAAAATAACTGCTTTTAAAAGTGCATATTTCATTTTCTTTTTTTACTTTAAAAATTTTCAAATTTCGTGATAATACAGTATTGTTAAACAAGTTCGATACGTACTAAATATATATTGAATTATTCTTATATATTTATCATACTTAAATAATAATTAAAATCGTATTTAGTTTATTCGTCAATTGTGTCCATATTTAATGTAAAATTTTTAACTTTATTGAAAAAAATGCTTTAATCATTGAATAAAAAACAACTACTTAATTGTAATACACCCATCAATATAATTGATGTTATCTTAAATGTCTATTTAACAAATGTACAAAGAAATATCTCGAAAAATAGCTATTAAAATAAATATGGTTTTCAATAAAATGTTTTAAATAAAAAAAAAATAATTAAAATAATTTTCTTTTGGAGCGTTACTGATACGCCAATAAAAAAAGAAATGTGGCACTCGAGAACTGCCGCGGCAAAGCTATTGCATAGCATTTTGTTTTCAATAAAATGTATTAAATTAAAAAAAATAATTAAAATAATTTTTTTTAATTAATAGAAAAGGCTATATATAGCCTTTTCTTTTGGAGCGTTACTGATACGCCAATAAAAAAAGACATGTGGCACTCGAGAACTGCCGCGGCAAAGCTATTGCATAGCATTTTGTTTTCAATAAAATGTATTAAATTAAAAAAAATAATTAAAATAATTTTTTTTAATTAATAGAAAAGGCTATAGCCTTTTCTTTTGGAGCGTTACTGATACGCCAATAAAAAAAGACATGTGGCACTCGAGAACTGCCGCGGCAAAGCTATTGCATAGCATTTTGTTTTCAATAAAATGTATTAAATTAAAAAAAATAATTAAAATAATTTTTTTTAATTAATTGAAAAGGCTATAGCCTTTTCTTTTGGAGCGTTACTGATACGCCAATAAAAAAAGACATGTGGCACTCGAGAACTGCCGCGGCAAAGCTATTGCATAGCATTTGGTTTTCAATAAAATGTATTAAATTAAAAAAAAATAATTAAAATAATTTTTTTTAATTAATAGAAAAGGCTATAGCCTTTTCTTTTGGAGCGTTACTGATACGCCAATAAAAAAAGACATGTGGCACTCGAGAACTGCCGCGGCAAAGCTATTGCATAGCATTTTGTTTTCAATAAAATGTATTAAATTAGAAAAAAATAATTAACATAATTTTTTTTAATTATTAGAAAAGGCTATAGCCTTTTCTTTTGGAGCGTTACTGATACGCCAATAAAAAAAGACATGTGGGACTCGAGAACTGCCATGGCAAACCTATTGCATAGCATTTTGTTTTCAATAAAATGTATTAAATTAGAAAAAAATAATTAACATAATTTTTTTTAATTATTAGAAAAGGCTATTATAGCCTTTTCTTTTGGAGCGTTACTGATACGCCAATAAAAAAAGACATGTGGGACTCGAGAACTGCCATGGCAAACCTATTGCATAGCATTTTGTTTTCAATAAAATGTATTAAATTAGAAAAAAATAATTAACATAATTTTTTTTAATTATTAGAAAAGGCTATAGCCTTTTCTTTTGGAGCGTTACTGATACGCCAATAAAAAAAGACATGTGGGACTCGAGAACTGCCATGGCAAACCTATTGCATAGCATTTTGTTTTCAATAAAATGTATTAAATTAGAAAAAAATAATTAACATAATTTTTTTTAATTATTAGAAAAGGCTATAGCCTTTTCTTTTGGAGCGTTACTGATACGCCAATAAAAAAAGACATGTGGGACTCGAGAACTGCCATGGCAAAGCTATTGCATAGCATTTTGTTTTCAATAAAATGTATTAAATTAGAAAAAAATAATTAACATAATTTTTTTTAATTATTAGAAAAGGCTATAGCCTTTTCTTTTGGAGCGTTACTGATACGCCAATAAAAAAAGACATGTGGGACTCGAGAACTGCCATGGCAAAGCTATTGCATAGCATTTTGTTTTCAATAAAATGTATTAAATTAGAAAAAAATAATTAACATAATTTTTTTTAATTATTAGAAAAGGCTATAGCCTTTTCTTTTGGAGCGTTACTGATACGCCAATAAAAAAAGACATGTGGCACTCGAGAACTGCCATGGCAAAGCAATTGCATAGCATTTTGTTTTCAATAAAATGTATTAAATTAGAAAAAAATAATTAACATAATTTTTTTTAATTATTAGAAAAGGATATAGCCTTTTCTTTTGGAGCGTTACTGATACGCCAATAAAAAAAGACATGTGGCACTCGAGAACTGCCGCGGCAAAGCTATTGCATAGCATTTGGTTTTCAATAAAATGTATTAAATTAAAAAAAATAATAAAAATAATTTTTTTTAATTAATAGAAAAGGCTATAATAGCCTTTTCTATTGGAGCGTTACTGATACGCCAATAAAAAAAGACATGTGGCACTCGAGAACTGCCGCGGCAAAGCTATTGCATAGCATTTTGTTTTCAATAAAATGTATTAAATTAGAAAAAAATAATTAACATAATTTTTTTTAATTATTAGAAAAGGCTATAGCCTTTTCTTTTGGAGCGTTACTGATACGCCAATAAAAAAAGACATGTGGCACTCGAGAACTGCCATGGCAAAGCAATTGCATAGCATTTTGTTTTCAATAAAATGTATTAAATTAGAAAAAAATAATTAACATAATTTTTTTAATTATTAGAAAAGGATATAGCCTTTTCTTTTGGAGCGTTACTGATACGCCAATAAAAAAAGACATGTGGCACTCGAGAACTGCCGCGGCAAAGCTATTGCATAGCATTTGGTTTTCAATAAAATGTATTAAATTAAAAAAAATAATAAAAATAATTTTTTTTAATTATTAGAAAAGGCCTTTTCTTTTGGAGCGTTACTGATACGCCAATAAAAAAAGACATGTGGCACTCGAGAACTGCCATGGCAAAGCTATTGCATAGCATTTTGTTTTCAATAAAATGTATTAAATTAGAAAAAAATAATTAACATAATTTTTTTTAATTATTAGAAAAGGCTATAGCCTTTTCTTTTGGAGCGTTACTGATACGCCAATAAAAAAGACATGTGGCACTCGAGAACTGCCATGGCAAAGCTATTGCATAGCATTTGGTTTTCAATAAAATGTATTAAATTAAAAAAAAATAATTAAAATAATTTTTTTTAATTATTAGAAAAGGCTATAGCCTTTTCTTTTGGAGCGTTACTGATACGCCAATAAAAAAAGACATGTGGCACTCGAGAACTGCCATGGCAAAGCTATTGCATAGCATTTTGTTTTCAATAAAATGTATTAAATTAGAAAAAAATAATTAACATAATTTTTTTTAATTATTAGAAAAGGCTATAGCCTTTTCTTTTGGAGCGTTACTGATACGCCAATAAAAAAAGACATGTGGCACTCGAGAACTGCCATGGCAAAGCTATTGCATAGCATTTTGTTTTCAATAAAATGTATTAAATTAGAAAAAAATAATTAACATAATTTTTTTTAATTATTAGAAAAGGCTATAGCCTTTGCTTTTGGAGCGTTACTGATACGCCAATAAAAAAAGACATGTGGGACTCGAGAACTGCCATGGCAAACCTATTGCATAGCATTTTGTTTTCAATAAAATGTATTAAATTAGAAAAAAATAATTAACATAATTTTTTTTAATTATTAGAAAAGGCTATTATAGCCTTTTCTTTTGGAGCGTTACTGATACGCCAATAAAAAAAGACATGTGGGACTCGAGAACTGCCATGGCAAACCTATTGCATAGCATTTTGTTTTCAATAAAATGTATTAAATTAGAAAAAAATAATTAACATAATTTTTTTTAATTATTAGAAAAGGCTATAGCCTTTTCTTTTGGAGCGTTACTGATACGCCAATAAAAAAAGACATGTGGGACTCGAGAACTGCCATGGCAAACCTATTGCATAGCATTTTGTTTTCAATAAAATGTATTAAATTAGAAAAAAATAATTAACATAATTTTTTTTAATTATTAGAAAAGGCTATAGCCTTTTCTTTTGGAGCGTTACTGATACGCCAATAAAAAAAGACATGTGGGACTCGAGAACTGCCATGGCAAAGCTATTGCATAGCATTTTGTTTTCAATAAAATGTATTAAATTAGAAAAAAATAATTAACATAATTTTTTTTAATTATTAGAAAAGGCTATAGCCTTTTTTTTTGGAGCGTTACTGATACGCCAATAAAAAAAGACATGTGGGACTCGAGAACTGCCATGGCAAACCTATTGCATAGCATTTTGTTTTCAATAAAATGTATTAAATTAGAAAAAAATAATTAACATAATTTTTTTTAATTATTAGAAAAGGCTATAGCCTTTTCTTTTGGAGCGTTACTGATACGCCAATAAAAAAAGACATGTGGGACTCGAGAACTGCCATGGCAAAGCTATTGCATAGCATTTTGTTTTCAATAAAATGTATTAAATTAGAAAAAAATAATTAACATAATTTTTTTTAATTATTAGAAAAGGATATAGCCTTTTCTTTTGGAGCGTTACTGATACGCCAATAAAAAAAGACATGTGGCACTCGAGAACTGCCGCGGCAAAGCTATTGCATAGCATTTGGTTTTCAATAAAATGTATTAAATTAAAAAAAATAATAAAAATAATTTTTTTTAATTAATAGAAAAGGCTATAATAGCCTTTTCTATTGGAGCGTTACTGATACGCCAATAAAAAAAGACATGTGGCACTCGAGAACTGCCGCGGCAAAGCTATTGCATAGCATTTGGTTTTCAATAAAATGTATTAAATTAAAAAAAATAATTAAAATAATTTTTTTTAATTATTAGAAAAGGCCTTTTCTTTTGGAGCGTTACTGATACGCCAATAAAAAAAGACATGTGGCACTCGAGAACTGCCATGGCAAAGCTATTGCATAGCATTTTGTTTTCAATAAAATGTATTAAATTAGAAAAAAATAATTAACATAATTTTTTTTAATTATTAGAAAAGGCTATAGCCTTTTCTTTTGGAGCGTTACTGATACGCCAATAAAAAAGACATGTGGCACTCGAGAACTGCCATGGCAAAGCTATTGCATAGCATTTGGTTTTCAATAAAATGTATTAAATTAAAAAAAAATAATTAAAATAATTTTTTTTAATTATTAGAAAAGGCTATAGCCTTTTCTTTTGGAGCGTTACTGATACGCCATTAAAAAAAGACATGTGGCACTCGAGAACTGCCATGGCAAAGCTATTGCATAGCATTTTGTTTTCAATAAAATGTATTAAATTAGAAAAAAATAATTAACATAATTTTTTTTAATTATTAGAAAAGGCTATAGCCTTTTCTTTTGGAGCGTTACTGATACGCCAATAAAAAAAGACATGTGGCACTCGAGAACTGCCATGGCAAAGCTATTGCATAGCATTTTGTTTTCAATAAAATGTATTAAATTAGAAAAAAATAATTAACATAATTTTTTTTAATTATTAGAAAAGGCTATAGCCTTTGCTTTTGGAGCGTTACTGATACGCCAATAAAAAAAGACATGTGGGACTCGAGAACTGCCATGGCAAACCTATTGCATAGCATTTTGTTTTCAATAAAATGTATTAAATTAGAAAAAAATAATTAACATAATTTTTTTTAATTATTAGAAAAGGCTATTATAGCCTTTTCTTTTGGAGCGTTACTGATACGCCAATAAAAAAAGACATGTGGGACTCGAGAACTGCCATGGCAAACCTATTGCATAGCATTTTGTTTTCAATAAAATGTATTAAATTAGAAAAAAATAATTAACATAATTTTTTTTAATTATTAGAAAAGGCTATAGCCTTTTCTTTTGGAGCGTTACTGATACGCCAATAAAAAAAGACATGTGGCACTCGAGAACTGCCATGGCAAAGCTATTGCATAGCATTTTGTTTTCAATAAAATGTATTAAATTAGAAAAAAATAATTAACATAATTTTTTTTAATTATTAGAAAAGGCTATAGCCTTTGCTTTTGGAGCGTTACTGATACGCCAATAAAAAAAGACATGTGGGACTCGAGAACTGCCATGGCAAACCTATTGCATAGCATTTTGTTTTCAATAAAATGTATTAAATTAGAAAAAAATAATTAACATAATTTTTTTTAATTATTAGAAAAGGCTATAGCCTTTTCTTTTGGAGCGTTACTGATACGCCAATAAAAAAAGACATGTGGGACTCGAGAACTGCCATGGCAAACCTATTGCATAGCATTTTGTTTTCAATAAAATGTATTAAATTAGAAAAAAATAATTAACATAATTTTTTTTAATTATTAGAAAAGGCTATAGCCTTTTCTTTTGGAGCGTTACTGATACGCCAATAAAAAAAGACATGTGGGACTCGAGAACTGCCATGGCAAAGCTATTGCATAGCATTTTGTTTTCAATAAAATGTATTAAATTAGAAAAAAATAATTAACATAATTTTTTTTAATTATTAGAAAAGGCTATAGCCTTTTTTTTTGGAGCGTTACTGATACGCCAATAAAAAAAGACATGTGGGACTCGAGAACTGCCATGGCAAACCTATTGCATAGCATTTTGTTTTCAATAAAATGTATTAAATTAGAAAAAAATAATTAACATAATTTTTTTTAATTATTAGAAAAGGCTATAGCCTTTTCTTTTGGAGCGTTACTGATACGCCAATAAAAAAAGACATGTGGCACTCGAGAACTGCCATGGCAAAGCAATTGCATAGCATTTTGTTTTCAATAAAATGTATTAAATTAGAAAAAAATAATTAACATAATTTTTTTTAATTATTAGAAAAGGATATAGCCTTTTCTTTTGGAGCGTTACTGATACGCCAATAAAAAAAGACATGTGGCACTCGAGAACTGCCGCGGCAAAGCTATTGCATAGCATTTGGTTTTCAATAAAATGTATTAAATTAAAAAAAATAATAAAAATAATTTTTTTTAATTAATAGAAAAGGCTATAATAGCCTTTTCTATTGGAGCGTTACTGATACGCCAATAAAAAAAGACATGTGGCACTCGAGAACTGCCGCGGCAAAGCTATTGCATAGCATTTGGTTTTCAATAAAATGTATTAAATTAAAAAAAATAATTAAAATAATTTTTTTTAATTATTAGAAAAGGCCTTTTCTTTTGGAGCGTTACTGATACGCCAATAAAAAAAGACATGTGGCACTCGAGAACTGCCATGGCAAAGCAATTGCATAGCATTTTGTTTTCAATAAAATGTATTAAATTAGAAAAAAATAATTAACATAATTTTTTTTAATTATTAGAAAAGGATATAGCCTTTTCTTTTGGAGCGTTACTGATACGCCAATAAAAAAAGACATGTGGCACTCGAGAACTGCCATGGCAAAGCTATTGCATAGCATTTTGTTTTCAATAAAATGTATTAAATTAGAAAAAAATAATTAACATAATTTTTTTTATTTCTTTTGGAGCGTTACTGATACGCCAATAAAAAAAGACATGTGGCACTCGAGAACTGCCGCGGCAAAGCTATTGCATAGCATTTGGTTTTCAATAAAATGTATTAAATTAAAAAAAATAATAAAAATAATTTTTTTTAATTATTAGAAAAGGCCTTTTCTTTTGGAGCGTTACTGATACGCCAATAAAAAAAGACATGTGGCACTCGAGAACTGCCATGGCAAAGCTATTGCATAGCATTTTGTTTTCAATAAAATGTATTAAATTAGAAAAAAATAATTAACATAATTTTTTTTAATTATTAGAAAAGGCTATAGCCTTTTCTTTTGGAGCGTTACTGATACGCCAATAAAAAAGACATGTGGCACTCGAGAACTGCCATGGCAAAGCTATTGCATAGCATTTGGTTTTCAATAAAATGTATTAAATTAAAAAAAAATAATTAAAATAATTTTTTTTAATTATTAGAAAAGGCTATAGCCTTTTCTTTTGGAGCGTTACTGATACGCCAATAAAAAAAGACATGTGGCACTCGAGAACTGCCATGGCAAAGCTATTGCATAGCATTTTGTTTTCAATAAAATGTATTAAATTAGAAAAAAATAATTAACATAATTTTTTTTAATTATTAGAAAAGGCTACAGCCTTTTCTTTTGGAGCGTTACTGATACGCCAATAAAAAAAGACATGTGGCACTCGAGAACTGCCATGGCAAAGCTATTGCATAGCATTTTGTTTTCAATAAAATGTATTAAATTAGAAAAAAATAATTAACATAATTTTTTTTAATTATTAGAAAAGGCTATAGCCTTTTTTTTTGGAGCGTTACTGATACGCCAATAAAAAAAGACATGTGGGACTCGAGAACTGCCATGGCAAACCTATTGCATAGCATTTTGTTTTCAATAAAATGTATTAAATTAGAAAAAAATAATTAACATAATTTTTTTTAATTATTAGAAAAGGCTATAGCCTTTTCTTTTGGAGCGTTACTGATACGCCAATAAAAAAAGACATGTGGGACTCGAGAACTGCCATGGCAAAGCTATTGCATAGCATTTTGTTTTCAATAAAATGTATTAAATTAGAAAAAAATAATTAACATAATTTTTTTTAATTATTAGAAAAGGCTATAGCCTTTTCTTTTGGAGCGTTACTGATACGCCAATAAAAAAAGACATGTGGCACTCGAGAACTGCCATGGCAAAGCAATTGCATAGCATTTTGTTTTCAATAAAATGTATTAAATTAGAAAAAAATAATTAACATAATTTTTTTTAATTATTAGAAAAGGCTATAGCCTTTTCTTTTGGAGCGTTACTGATACGCCAATAAAAAAAGACATGTGGCACTCGAGAACTGCCGCGGCAAAGCTATTGCATAGCATTTGCTTTTCAATAAAATGTATTAAATTAAAAAAAATAATAAAAATAATTTTTTTTAATTAATAGAAAAGGCTATAATAGCCTTTTCTATTGGAGCGTTACTGATACGCCAATAAAAAAAGACATGTGGCACTCGAGAACTGCCGCGGCAAAGCTATTGCATAGCATTTTGTTTTCAATAAAATGTATTAAATTAGAAAAAAATAATTAACATAATTTTTTTTAATTATTAGAAAAGGCTATAGCCTTTTCTTTTGGAGCGTTACTGATACGCCAATAAAAAAAGACATGTGGGACTCGAGAACTGCCATGGCAAAGCTATTGCATAGCATTTTGTTTTCAATAAAATGTATTAAATTAGAAAAAAATAATTAACATAATTTTTTTTAATTATTAGAAAAGGCTATAGCCTTTTTTTTTGGAGCGTTACTGATACGCCAATAAAAAAAGACATGTGGGACTCGAGAACTGCCATGGCAAACCTATTGCATAGCATTTTGTTTTCAATAAAATGTATTAAATTAGAAAAAAATAATTAACATAATTTTTTTTAATTATTAGAAAAGGCTATAGCCTTTTCTTTTGGAGCGTTACTGATACGCCAATAAAAAAAGACATGTGGCACTCGAGAACTGCCATGGCAAAGCTATTGCATAGCATTTGGTTTTCAATAAAATGTATTAAATTAAAAAAAAATAATTAAAATAATTTTTTTTAATTATTAGAAAAGGCTATAGCCTTTTCTTTTGGAGCGTTACTGATACGCCAATAAAAAAAGACATGTGGCACTCGAGAACTGCCATGGCAAAGCTATTGCATAGCATTTTGTTTTCAATAAAATGTATTAAATTAGAAAAAAATAATTAACATAATTTTTTTTAATTATTAGAAAAGGCTATAGCCTTTTCTTTTGGAGCGTTACTGATACGCCAATAAAAAAAGACATGTGGCACTCGAGAACTGCCATGGCAAAGCTATTGCATAGCATTTTGTTTTCAATAAAATGTATTAAATTAGAAAAAAATAATTAACATAATTTTTTTTAATTATTAGAAAAGGCTATAGCCTTTTTTTTTGGAGCGTTACTGATACGCCAATCAAAAAGACATGTGGCACTCGAGAACTGCCATGGCAAAGCTATTGCATAGCATTTGGTTTTCAATAAAATGTATTAAATTAAAAAAAAATAATTAAAATAATTTTTTTTAATTATTAGAAAAGGCTATAGCCTTTTCTTTTGGAGCGTTACTGATACGCCAATAAAAAAAGACATGTGGCACTCGAGAACTGCCATGGCAAAGCTATTGCATAGCATTTTGTTTTCAATAAAATGTATTAAATTAGAAAAAAATAATTAACATAATTTTTTTTAATTATTAGAAAAGGCTATAGCCTTTTTTTTTGGAGCGTTACTGATACGCCAATAAAAAAGACATGTGGCACTCGAGAACTGCCATGGCAAAGCTATTGCATAGCATTTTGTTTTCAATAAAATGTATTAAATTAGAAAAAAATAATTAACATAATTTTTTTTAATTATTAGAAAAGGCTATAGCCTTTTTTTTTGGAGCGTTACTGATACGCCAATAAAAAAGACATGTGGCACTCGAGAACTGCCATGGCAAAGCTATTGCATAGCATTTTGTTTTCAATAAAATGTATTAAATTAGAAAAAAATAATTAACATAATTTTTTTTAATTATTAGAAAAGGCTATAGCCTTTTCTTTTGGAGCGTTACTGATACGCCAATAAAAAAAGACATGTGGCACTCGAGAACTGCCATGGCAAAGCTATTGCATAGCATTTGGTTTTCAATAAAATGTATTAAATTAAAAAAAAATAATTAAAATAATTTTTTTTAATTATTAGAAAAGGCTATAGCCTTTTCTTTTGGAGCGTTACTGATACGCCAATAAAAAAAGACATGTGGCACTCGAGAACTGCCATGGCAAAGCTATTGCATAGCATTTTGTTTTCAATAAAATGTATTAAATTAGAAAAAAATAATTAACATAATTTTTTTTAATTATTAGAAAAGGCTATAGCCTTTTCTTTTGGAGCGTTACTGATACGCCAATAAAAAAAGACATGTGGCACTCGAGAACTGCCATGGCAAAGCTATTGCATAGCATTTTGTTTTCAATAAAATGTATTAAATTAGAAAAAAATAATTAACATAATTTTTTTTAATTATTAGAAAAGGCTATAGCCTTTTTTTTTGGAGCGTTACTGATACGCCAATAAAAAAGACATGTGGCACTCGAGAACTGCCATGGCAAAGCTATTGCATAGCATTTTGTTTTCAATAAAATGTATTAAATTAGAAAAAAATAATTAACATAATTTTTTTTAATTATTAGAAAAGGCTATAGCCTTTTCTTTTGGAGCGTTACTGATACGCCAATAAAAAAAGACATGTGGCACTCGAGAACTGCCATGGCAAAGCTATTGCATAGCATTTGGTTTTCAATAAAATGTATTAAATTAAAAAAAAATAATTAAAATAATTTTTTTTAATTATTAGAAAAGGCTATAGCCTTTTCTTTTGGAGCGTTACTGATACGCCAATAAAAAAAGACATGTGGCACTCGAGAACTGCCATGGCAAAGCTATTGCATAGCATTTTGTTTTCAATAAAATGTATTAAATTAGAAAAAAATAATTAACATAATTTTTTTTAATTATTAGAAAAGGCTATAGCCTTTTCTTTTGGAGCGTTACTGATACGCCAATAAAAAAAGACATGTGGCACTCGAGAACTGCCATGGCAAAGCTATTGCATAGCATTTTGTTTTCAATAAAATGTATTAAATTAGAAAAAAATAATTAACATAATTTTTTTTAATTATTAGAAAAGGCTATAGCCTTTTTTTTTGGAGCGTTACTGATACGCCAATAAAAAAGACATGTGGCACTCGAGAACTGCCATGGCAAAGCTATTGCATAGCATTTGGTTTTCAATAAAATGTATTAAATTAAAAAAAAATAATTAAAATAATTTTTTTTAATTATTAGAAAAGGCTATAGCCTTTTCTTTTGGAGCGTTACTGATACGCCAATAAAAAAAGACATGTGGCACTCGAGAACTGCCATGGCAAAGCTATTGCATAGCATTTTGTTTTCAATAAAATGTATTAAATTAGAAAAAAATAATTAACATAATTTTTTTTAATTATTAGAAAAGGCTATAGCCTTTTCTTTTGGAGCGTTACTGATACGCCAATAAAAAAAGACATGTGGCACTCGAGAACTGCCATGGCAAAGCTATTGCATAGCATTTTGTTTTCAATAAAATGTATTAAATTAGAAAAAAATAATTAACATAATTTTTTTTAATTATTAGAAAAGGCTATTATAGCCTTTTCTTTTGGAGCGTTACTGATACGCCAATAAAAAAAGACATGTGGCACTCGAGAACTGCCATGGCAAACCTATTGCATAGCATTTTGTTTTCAATAAAATGTATTAAATTAGAAAAAAATAATTAACATAATTTTTTTTAATTATTAGAAAAGGCTATAGCCTTTTTTTTTGGAGCGTTACTGATACGCCAATAAAAAAGACATGTGGCACTCGAGAACTGCCATGGCAAAGCTATTGCATAGCATTTTGTTTTCAATAAAATGTATTAAATTAGAAAAAAATAATTAACATAATTTTTTTTAATTATTAGAAAAGGCTATAGCCTTTTTTTTTGGAGCGTTACTGATACGCCAATAAAAAAGACATGTGGCACTCGAGAACTGCCATGGCAAAGCTATTGCATAGCATTTTGTTTTCAATAAAATGTATTAAATTAGAAAAAAATAATTAACATAATTTTTTTTAATTATTAGAAAAGGCTATAGCCTTTTCTTTTGGAGCGTTACTGATACGCCAATAAAAAAAGACATGTGGCACTCGAGAACTGCCATGGCAAAGCTATTGCATAGCATTTGGTTTTCAATAAAATGTATTAAATTAAAAAAAAATAATTAAAATAATTTTTTTTAATTATTAGAAAAGGCTATAGCCTTTTCTTTTGGAGCGTTACTGATACGCCAATAAAAAAAGACATGTGGCACTCGAGAACTGCCATGGCAAAGCTATTGCATAGCATTTTGTTTTCAATAAAATGTATTAAATTAGAAAAAAATAATTAACATAATTTTTTTTAATTATTAGAAAAGGCTATAGCCTTTTCTTTTGGAGCGTTACTGATACGCCAATAAAAAAAGACATGTGGCACTCGAGAACTGCCATGGCAAAGCTATTGCATAGCATTTTGTTTTCAATAAAATGTATTAAATTAGAAAAAAATAATTAACATAATTTTTTTTAATTATTAGAAAAGGCTATAGCCTTTTTTTTTGGAGCGTTACTGATACGCCAATAAAAAAGACATGTGGCACTCGAGAACTGCCATGGCAAAGCTATTGCATAGCATTTTGTTTTCAATAAAATGTATTAAATTAGAAAAAAATAATTAACATAATTTTTTTTAATTATTAGAAAAGGCTATAGCCTTTTTTTTTGGAGCGTTACTGATACGCCAATAAAAAAGACATGTGGCACTCGAGAACTGCCATGGCAAAGCTATTGCATAGCATTTTGTTTTCAATAAAATGTATTAAATTAGAAAAAAATAATTAACATAATTTTTTTTAATTATTAGAAAAGGCTATAGCCTTTTCTTTTGGAGCGTTACTGATACGCCAATAAAAAAAGACATGTGGCACTCGAGAACTGCCATGGCAAAGCTATTGCATAGCATTTGGTTTTCAATAAAATGTATTAAATTAAAAAAAAATAATTAAAATAATTTTTTTTAATTATTAGAAAAGGCTATAGCCTTTTCTTTTGGAGCGTTACTGATACGCCAATAAAAAAAGACATGTGGCACTCGAGAACTGCCATGGCAAAGCTATTGCATAGCATTTTGTTTTCAATAAAATGTATTAAATTAGAAAAAAATAATTAACATAATTTTTTTTAATTATTAGAAAAGGCTATAGCCTTTTCTTTTGGAGCGTTACTGATACGCCAATAAAAAAAGACATGTGGCACTCGAGAACTGCCATGGCAAAGCTATTGCATAGCATTTTGTTTTCAATAAAATGTATTAAATTAGAAAAAAATAATTAACATAATTTTTTTTAATTATTAGAAAAGGCTATAGCCTTTTTTTTTGGAGCGTTACTGATACGCCAATAAAAAAGACATGTGGCACTCGAGAACTGCCATGGCAAAGCTATTGCATAGCATTTGGTTTTCAATAAAATGTATTAAATTAAAAAAAAATAATTAAAATAATTTTTTTTAATTATTAGAAAAGGCTATAGCCTTTTCTTTTGGAGCGTTACTGATACGCCAATAAAAAAAGACATGTGGCACTCGAGAACTGCCATGGCAAAGCTATTGCATAGCATTTTGTTTTCAATAAAATGTATTAAATTAGAAAAAAATAATTAACATAATTTTTTTTAATTATTAGAAAAGGCTATAGCCTTTTCTTTTGGAGCGTTACTGATACGCCAATAAAAAAAGACATGTGGCACTCGAGAACTGCCATGGCAAAGCTATTGCATAGCATTTTGTTTTCAATAAAATGTATTAAATTAGAAAAAAATAATTAACATAATTTTTTTTAATTATTAGAAAAGGCTATTATAGCCTTTTCTTTTGGAGCGTTACTGATACGCCAATAAAAAAAGACATGTGGGACTCGAGAACTGCCATGGCAAACCTATTGCATAGCATTTTGTTTTCAATAAAATGTATTAAATTAGAAAAAAATAATTAACATAATTTTTTTTAATTATTAGAAAAGGCTATAGCCTTTTCTTTTGGAGCGTTACTGATACGCCAATAAAAAAAGACATGTGGGACTCGAGAACTGCCATGGCAAACCTATTGCATAGCATTTTGTTTTCAATAAAATGTATTAAATTAGAAAAAAATAATTAACATAATTTTTTTTAATTATTAGAAAAGGCTATAGCCTTTTTTTTGGAGCGTTACTGATACGCCAATAAAAAAAGACATGTGGGACTCGAGAACTGCCATGGCAAACCTATTGCATAGCATTTTGTTTTCAATAAAATGTATTAAATTAGAAAAAAATAATTAACATAATTTTTTTTAATTATTAGAAAAGGCCTTTTCTTTTGGAGCGTTACTGATACGCCAATAAAAAAAGACATGTGGCACTCGAGAACTGCCATGGCAAACCTATTGCATAGCATTTTGTTTTCAATAAAATGTATTAAATTAGAAAAAAATAATTAACATAATTTTTTTTAATTATTAGAAAAGGCTATAGCCTTTTTTTTTGGAGCGTTACTGATACGCCAATAAAAAAAGACATGTGGGACTCGAGAACTGCCATGGAAAACCTATTGCATAGCATTTTGTTTTCAATAAAATGTATTAAATTAGAAAAAAATAATTAACATAATTTTTTTTAATTATTAGAAAAGGCCTTTTCTTTTGGAGCGTTACTGATACGCCAATAAAAAAAGACATGTGGCACTCGAGAACTGCCATGGCAAACCTATTGCATAGCATTTTGTTTTCAATAAAATGTATTAAATTAGAAAAAAATAATTAACATAATTTTTTTTAATTATTAGAAAAGGCTATTATAGCCTTTTCTTTTGGAGCGTTACTGATACGCCAATAAAAAAAGACATGTGGGACTCGAGAACTGCCATGGCAAACCTATTGCATAGCATTTTGTTTTCAATAAAATGTATTAAATTAGAAAAAAATAATTAACATAATTTTTTTTAATTATTAGAAAAGGCCTTTTCTTTTGGAGCGTTACTGATACGCCAATAAAAAAAGACATGTGGCACTCGAGAACTGCCATGGCAAACCTATTGCATAGCATTTTGTTTTCAATAAAATGTATTAAATTAGAAAAAAATAATTAACATAATTTTTTTTAATTATTAGAAAAGGCTATTATAGCCTTTTCTTTTGGAGCGTTACTGATACGCCAATAAAAAAAGACATGTGGGACTCGAGAACTGCCATGGCAAACCTATTGCATAGCATTTTGTTTTCAATAAAATGTATTAAATTAGAAAAAAATAATTAACATAATTTTTTTTAATTATTAGAAAAGGCCTTTTCTTTTGGAGCGTTACTGATACGCCAATAAAACAAGACATGTGGCACTCGAGAACTGCCATGGCAAACCTATTGCATAGCATTTTGTTTTCAATAAAATGTATTAAATTAGAAAAAAATAATTAACATAATTTTTTTTAATTATTAGAAAAGGCTATTATAGCCTTTTCTTTTGGAGCGTTACTGATACGCCAATAAAAAAAGACATGTGGGACTCGAGAACTGCCATGGCAAACCTATTGCATAGCATTTTGTTTTCAATAAAATGTATTAAATTAGAAAAAAATAATTAACATAATTTTTTTTAATTATTAGAAAAGGCCTTTTCTTTTGGAGCGTTACTGATACGCCAATAAAAAAAGACATGTGGCACTCGAGAACTGCCATGGCAAACCTATTGCATAGCATTTTGTTTTCAATAAAATGTATTAAATTAGAAAAAAATAATTAACATAATTTTTTTTAATTATTAGAAAAGGCTATAGCCTTTTTTTTTGGAGCGTTACTGATACGCCAATAAAAAAAGACATGTGGGACTCGAGAACTGCCATGGCAAACCTATTGCATAGCATTTTGTTTTCAATAAAATGTATTAAATTAGAAAAAAATAATTAACATAATTTTTTTTAATTATTAGAAAAGGCCTTTTCTTTTGGAGCGTTACTGATACGCCAATAAAAAAAGACATGTGGCACTCGAGAACTGCCATGGCAAACCTATTGCATAGCATTTTGTTTTCAATAAAATGTATTAAATTAGAAAAAAATAATTAACATAATTTTTTTTAATTATTAGAAAAGGCTATAGCCTTTTCTTTTGGAGCGTTACTGATACGCCAATAAAAAAAGACATGTGGGACTCGAGAACTGCCATGGCAAACCTATTGCATAGCATTTTGTTTTCAATAAAATGTATTAAATTAGAAAAAAATAATTAACATAATTTTTTTTAATTATTAGAAAAGGCCTTTTCTTTTGGAGCGTTACTGATACGCCAATAAAAAAAGACATGTGGCACTCGAGAACTGCCATGGCAAACCTATTGCATAGCATTTTGTTTTCAATAAAATGTATTAAATTAGAAAAAAATAATTAACATAATTTTTTTTAATTATTAGAAAAGGCCTTTTCTTTTGGAGCGTTACTGATACGCCAATAAAAAAAGACATGTGGCACTCGAGAACTGCCATGGCAAACCTATTGCATAGCATTTTGTTTTCAATAAAATGTATTAAATTAGAAAAAAATAATTAACATAATTTTTTTTAATTATTAGAAAAGGCCTTTTCTTTTGGAGCGTTACTGATACGCCAATAAAAAAAGACATGTGGCACTCGAGAACTGCCATGGCAAACCTATTGCATAGCATTTTGTTTTCAATAAAATGTATTAAATTAGAAAAAAATAATTAACATAATTTTTTTTAATTATTAGAAAAGGCTATTATAGCCTTTTCTTTTGGAGCGTTACTGATACGCCAATAAAAAAAGACATGTGGGACTCGAGAACTGCCATGGCAAACCTATTGCATAGCATTTTGTTTTCAATAAAATGTATTAAATTAGAAAAAAATAATTAACATAATTTTTTTTAATTATTAGAAAAGGCCTTTTCTTTTGGAGCGTTACTGATACGCCAATAAAAAAAGACATGTGGCACTCGAGAACTGCCATGGCAAACCTATTGCATAGCATTTTGTTTTCAATAAAATGTATTAAATTAGAAAAAAATAATTAACATAATTTTTTTTAATTATTAGAAAAGGCTATAGCCTTTTCTTTTGGAGCGTTACTGATACGCCAATAAAAAAAGACATGTGGCACTCGAGAACTGCCGCGGCAAAGCTATTGCATAGCATTTGGTTTTCAATAAAATGTATTAAATTAAAAAAAATAATAAAAATAATTTTTTTTAATTAATAGAAAAGGCTATAATAGCCTTTTCTATTGGAGCGTTACTGATACGCCAATAAAAAAAGACATGTGGCACTCGAGAACTGCCGCGGCAAAGCTATTGCATAGCATTTGGTTTTCAATAAAATGTATTAAATTAAAAAAAATAATTAAAATAATTTTTTTTAATTATTAGAAAAGGCCTTTTCTTTTGGAGCGTTACTGATACGCCAATAAAAAAAGACATGTGGCACTCGAGAACTGCCATGGCAAAGCTATTGCATAGCATTTTGTTTTCAATAAAATGTATTAAATTAGAAAAAAATAATTAACATAATTTTTTTTAATTATTAGAAAAGGCTATATATAGCCTTTTCTTTTGGAACGTTACTGATACGCCAATAAAAAAGACATGTGGCACTCGAGAACTGCCATGGCAAAGCTATTGCATAGCATTTGGTTTTCAATAAAATGTATTAAATTAAAAAAAAATAATTAAAATAATTTTTTTTAATTATTAGAAAAGGCTATAGCCTTTTCTTTTGGAGCGTTACTGATACGCCAATAAAAAAAGACATGTGGCACTCGAGAACTGCCATGGCAAAGCTATTGCATAGCATTTTGTTTTCAATAAAATGTATTAAATTAGAAAAAAATAATTAACATAATTTTTTTTAATTATTAGAAAAGGCTATAGCCTTTTCTTTTGGAGCGTTACTGATACGCCAATAAAAAAAGACATGTGGCACTCGAGAACTGCCATGGCAAAGCTATTGCATAGCATTTTGTTTTCAATAAAATGTATTAAATTAGAAAAAAATAATTAACATAATTTTTTTTAATTATTAGAAAAGGCTATAGCCTTTGCTTTTGGAGCGTTACTGATACGCCAATAAAAAAAGACATGTGGGACTCGAGAACTGCCATGGCAAACCTATTGCATAGCATTTTGTTTTCAATAAAATGTATTAAATTAGAAAAAAATAATTAACATAATTTTTTTTAATTATTAGAAAAGGCTATTATAGCCTTTTCTTTTGGAGCGTTACTGATACGCCAATAAAAAAAGACATGTGGGACTCGAGAACTGCCATGGCAAACCTATTGCATAGCATTTTGTTTTCAATAAAATGTATTAAATTAGAAAAAAATAATTAACATAATTTTTTTTAATTATTAGAAAAGGCTATAGCCTTTTCTTTTGGAGCGTTACTGATACGCCAATAAAAAAAGACATGTGGGACTCGAGAACTGCCATGGCAAAGCTATTGCATAGCATTTTGTTTTCAATAAAATGTATTAAATTAGAAAAAAATAATTAACATAATTTTTTTTAATTATTAGAAAAGGCTATAGCCTTTTTTTTTGGAGCGTTACTGATACGCCAATAAAAAAAGACATGTGGGACTCGAGAACTGCCATGGCAAACCTATTGCATAGCATTTTGTTTTCAATAAAATGTATTAAATTAGAAAAAAATAATTAACATAATTTTTTTTAATTATTAGAAAAGGCTATACATAGCCTTTTCTTTTGGAGCGTTACTGATACGCCAATAAAAAAAGACATGTGGGACTCGAGAACTGCCATGGCAAAGCTATTGCATAGCATTTTGTTTTCAATAAAATGTATTAAATTAGAAAAAAATAATTAACATAATTTTTTTTAATTATTAGAAAAGGCTATATATAGCCTTTTCTTTTGGAGCGTTACTGATACGCCAATAAAAAAAGACATGTGGCACTCGAGAACTGCCATGGCAAAGCAATTGCATAGCATTTTGTTTTCAATAAAATGTATTAAATTAGAAAAAAATAATTAACATAATTTTTTTTAATTATTAGAAAAGGATATAGCCTTTTCTTTTGGAGCGTTACTGATACGCCAATAAAAAAAGACATGTGGGACTCGAGAACTGCCATGGCAAAGCTATTGCATAGCATTTTGTTTTCAATAAAATGTATTAAATTAAAAAAAAATAATTAACATAATTTTTTTTAATTATTAGAAAAGGCTATATATAGCCTTTTCTTTTGGAGCGTTACTGATACGCCAATAAAAAAAGACATGTGGGACTCGAGAACTGCCATGGCAAAGCTATTGCATAGCATTTTGTTTTCAATAAAATGTATTAAATTAAAAAAAAATAATTAACATAATTTTTTTTAATTATTAGAAAAGGCTATAGCCTTTTCTTTTGGAGCGTTACTGATACGCCAATAAAAAAAGACATGTGGCACTCGAGAACTGCCGCGGCAAAGCTATTGCATAGCATTTTGTTTTCAATAAAATGTATTAAATTAAAAAAAAATAATTAAAATAATTTTTTTTAATTAATAGAAAAGGCTATTATAGCCTTTTCTTTTGGAGCGTTACTGATACGCCAATAAAAAAAGACATGTGGCGCTCGAGAACTGCCATGGCAAAGCTATTGCATAGCATTTTGTTTTCAATAAAATGTATTAAATTAGAAAAAAATAATTAACATAATTTTTTTTAATTATTAGAAAAGGCTATATATAGCCTTTTCTTTTGGAGCGTTACTGATACGCCAATAAAAAAAGACATGTGGCACTCGAGAACTGCCGCGGCAAAGCTATTGCATAGCATTTTGTTTTCAATAAAATGTATTAAATTAGAAAAAAATAATTAACATAATTTTTTTTTAATTATTAGAAAAGGCTATAGCCTTTTCTTTTGGAGCGTTACTGATACGCCAATAAAAAAAGACATGTGGGACTCGAGAACTGCCATGGCAAAGCTATTGCATAGCATTTTGTTTTCAATAAAATGTATTAAATTAAAAAAAAATAATTAACATAATTTTTTTTAATTATTAGAAAAGGATATAGCCTTTTCTTTTGGAGCGTTACTGATACGCCAATAAAAAAAGACATGTGGGACTCGAGAACTGCCATGGCAAAGCTATTGCATAGCATTTTGTTTTCAATAAAATGTATTAAATTAAAAAAAAATAATTAACATAATTTTTTTTAATTATTAGAAAAGGATATAGCCTTTTCTTTTGGAGCGTTACTGATACGCCAATAAAAAAAGACATGTGGGACTCGAGAACTGCCATGGCAAAGCTATTGCATAGCATTTTGTTTTCAATAAAATGTATTAAATTAAAAAAAAATAATTAACATAATTTTTTTTAATTATTAGAAAAGGATATAGCGTTTTCTTTTGGAGCGTTACTGATACGCCAATAAAAAAAGACATGTGGGACTCGAGAACTGCCATGGCAAAGCTATTGCATAGCATTTTGTTTTCAATAAAATGTATTAAATTAAAAAAAAATAATTAACATAATTTTTTTTAATTATTAGAAAAGGATATAGCCTTTTCTTTTGGAGCGTTACTGATACGCCAATAAAAAAAGACATGTGGGACTCGAGAACTGCCATGGCAAAGCTATTGCATAGCATTTTGTTTTCAATAAAATGTATTAAATTAGAAAAAAATAATTAACATAATTTTTTTTAATTATTAGAAAAGGCTATATATAGCCTTTTCTTTTGGAGCGTTACTGATACGCCAATAAAAAAAGACATGTGGCACTCGAGAACTGCCGCGGCAAAGCTATTGCATAGCATTTTGTTTTCAATAAAATGTATTAAATTAAAAAAAAATAATTAAAATAATTTTTTTTAATTAATAGAAAAGGCTATTATAGCCTTTTCTTTTGGAGCGTTACTGATACGCCAATAAAAAAAGACATGTGGGACTCGAGAACTGCCATGGCAAAGCTATTGCATAGCATTTTGTTTTCAATAAAATGTATTAAATTAAAAAAAAATAATTAACATAATTTTTTTTAATTATTAGAAAAGGATATAGCCTTTTCTTTTGGAGCGTTACTGATACGCCAATAAAAAAAGACATGTGGGACTCGAGAACTGCCATGGCAAAGCTATTGCATAGCATTTTGTTTTCAATAAAATGTATTAAATTAGAAAAAAATAATTAACATAATTTTTTTTAATTATTAGAAAAGGCTATATATAGCCTTTTCTTTTGGAGCGTTACTGATACGCCAATAAAAAAAGACATGTGGCACTCGAGAACTGCCGCGGCAAAGCTATTGCATAGCATTTTGTTTTCAATAAAATGTATTAAATTAAAAAAAAATAATTAAAATAATTTTTTTTAATTAATAGAAAAGGCTATTATAGCCTTTTCTTTTGGAGCGTTACTGATACGCCAATAAAAAAAGACATGTGGCGCTCGAGAACTGCCATGGCAAAGCTATTGCATAGCATTTTGTTTTCAATAAAATGTATTAAATTAGAAAAAAATAATTAACATAATTTTTTTTAATTATTAGAAAAGGCTATATATAGCCTTTTCTTTTGGAGCGTTACTGATACGCCAATAAAAAAAGACATGTGGCACTCGAGAACTGCCGCGGCAAAGCTATTGCATAGCATTTTGTTTTCAATAAAATGTATTAAATTAGAAAAAAATAATTAACATAATTTTTTTTTAATTATTAGAAAAGGCTATAGCCTTTTCTTTTGGAGCGTTACTGATACGCCAATAAAAAAAGACATGTGGGACTCGAGAACTGCCATGGCAAAGCTATTGCATAGCATTTTGTTTTCAATAAAATGTATTAAATTAAAAAAAAATAATTAACATAATTTTTTTTAATTATTAGAAAAGGATATAGCCTTTTCTTTTGGAGCGTTACTGATACGCCAATAAAAAAAGACATGTAGGACTCGAGAACTGCCATGGCAAAGCTATTGCATAGCATTTTGTTTTCAATAAAATGTATTAAATTAAAAAAAAATAATTAACATAATTTTTTTTAATTATTAGAAAAGGATATAGCCTTTTCTTTTGGAGCGTTACTGATACGCCAATAAAAAAAGACATGTGGGACTCGAGAACTGCCATGGCAAAGCTATTGCATAGCATTTTGTTTTCAATAAAATGTATTAAATTAAAAAAAAATAATTAACATAATTTTTTTTAATTATTAGAAAAGGATATAGCCTTTTCTTTTGGAGCGTTACTGATACGCCAATAAAAAAAGACATGTGGGACTCGAGAACTGCCATGGCAAAGCTATTGCATAGCATTTTGTTTTCAATAAAATGTATTAAATTAAAAAAAAATAATTAACATAATTTTTTTTAATTATTAGAAAAGGCTATAGCCTTTTCTTTTGGAGCGTTACTGATACGCCAATAAAAAAAGACATGTGGGACTCGAGAACTGCCATGGCAAAGCTATTGCATAGCATTTTGTTTTCAATAAAATGTATTAAATTAAAAAAAAATAATTAACATAATTTTTTTTAATTATTAGAAAAGGATATAGCCTTTTCTTTTGGAGCGTTACTGATACGCCAATAAAAAAAGACATGTGGGACTCGAGAACTGCCATGGCAAAGCTATTGCATAGCATTTTGTTTTCAATAAAATGTATTAAATTAAAAAAAAATAATTAACATAATTTTTTTTAATTATTAGAAAAGGCTATAGCCTTTTCTTTTGGAGCGTTACTGATACGCCAATAAAAAAAGACATGTGGGACTCGAGAACTGCCATGGCAAAGCTATTGCATAGCATTTTGTTTTCAATAAAATGTATTAAATTAAAAAAAAATAATTAACATAATTTTTTTTAATTATTAGAAAAGGATATAGCCTTTTCTTTTGGAGCGTTACTGATACGCCAATAAAAAAAGACATGTGGGACTCGAGAACTGCCATGGCAAAGCTATTGCATAGCATTTTGTTTTCAATAAAATGTATTAAATTAAAAAAAAATAATTAACATAATTTTTTTTAATTATTAGAAAAGGATATAGCCTTTTCTTTTGGAGCGTTACTGATACGCCAATAAAAAAAGACATGTGGGACTCGAGAACTGCCATGGCAAAGCTATTGCATAGCATTTTGTTTTCAATAAAATGTATTAAATTAAAAAAAAATAATTAACATAATTTTTTTTAATTATTAGAAAAGGATATAGCCTTTTCTTTTGGAGCGTTACTGATACGCCAATAAAAAAAGACATGTGGGACTCGAGAACTGCCATGGCAAAGCTATTGCATAGCATTTTGTTTTCAATAAAATGTATTAAATTAAAAAAAAATAATTAACATAATTTTTTTTAATTATTAGAAAAGGATATAGCCTTTTCTTTTGGAGCGTTACTGATACGCCAATAAAAAAAGACATGTGGGACTCGAGAACTGCCATGGCAAAGCTATTGCATAGCATTTTGTTTTCAATAAAATGTATTAAATTAAAAAAAAATAATTAACATAATTTTTTTTAATTATTAGAAAAGGATATAGCCTTTTCTTTTGGAGCGTTACTGATACGCCAATAAAAAAAGACATGTGGGACTCGAGAACTGCCATGGCAAAGCTATTGCATAGCATTTTGTTTTCAATAAAATGTATTAAATTAGAAAAAAATAATTAACATAATTTTTTTTAATTATTAGAAAAGGCTATAGCCTTTTCTTTTGGAGCGTTACTGATACGCCAATAAAAAAAGACATGTGGGACTCGAGAACTGCCATGGCAAAGCTATTGCATAGCATTTTGTTTTCAATAAAATGTATTAAATTAAAAAAAAATAATTAACATAATTTTTTTTAATTATTAGAAAAGGATATAGCCTTTTCTTTTGGAGCGTTACTGATACGCCAATAAAAAAAGACATGTGGGACTCGAGAACTGCCATGGCAAAGCTATTGCATAGCATTTTGTTTTCAATAAAATGTATTAAATTAAAAAAAAATAATTAACATAATTTTTTTTAATTATTAGAAAAGGATATAGCCTTTTCTTTTGGAGCGTTACTGATACGCCAATAAAAAAAGACATGTGGGACTCGAGAACTGCCATGGCAAAGCTATTGCATAGCATTTTGTTTTCAATAAAATGTATTAAATTAG
Source organism: Gymnocheta viridis (assembly GCA_956483585.1). NCBI lineage: Eukaryota > Metazoa > Arthropoda > Insecta > Diptera > Tachinidae > Gymnocheta > Gymnocheta viridis. The sequence continues at coordinate 76,596,620 of OY101444.1, read as the reverse complement.
AAAAAAATAATTAACATAATTTTTTTTAATTATTAGAAAAGGCTATAGCCTTTTCTTTTGGAGCGTTACTGATACGCCAATAAAAAAAGACATGTGGGACTCGAGAACTGCCATGGCAAAGCTATTGCATAGCATTTTGTTTTCAATAAAATGTATTAAATTAAAAAAAAATAATTAACATAATTTTTTTTAATTATTAGAAAAGGATATAGCCTTTTCTTTTGGAGCGTTACTGATAGGCCAATAAAAAAAGACATGTGGGACTCGAGAACTGCCATGGCAAAGCTATTGCATAGCATTTTGTTTTCAATAAAATGTATTAAATTAGAAAAAAATAATTAACATAATTTTTTTTAATTATTAGAAAAGGCTATAGCCTTTGCTTTTGGAGCGTTACTGATACGCCAATAAAAAAAGACATGTGGGACTCGAGAACTGCCATGGCAAACCTATTGCATAGCATTTTGTTTTCAATAAAATGTATTAAATTAGAAAAAAATAATTAACATAATTTTTTTTAATTATTAGAAAAGGCTATAGCCTTTGCTTTTGGAGCGTTACTGATACGCCAATAAAAAAAGACATGTGGGACTCGAGAACTGCCATGGCAAACCTATTGCATAGCATTTTGTTTTCAATAAAATGTATTAAATTAGAAAAAAATAATTAACATAATTTTTTTTAATTATTAGAAAAGGCTATAGCCTTTGCTTTTGGAGCGTTACTGATACGCCAATAAAAAAAGACATGTGGGACTCGAGAACTGCCATGGCAAACCTATTGCATAGCATTTTGTTTTCAATAAAATGTATTAAATTAGAAAAAAATAATTAACATAATTTTTTTTAATTATTAGAAAAGGCTATAGCCTTTTCTTTTGGAGCGTTACTGATACGCCAATAAAAAAAGACATGTGGGACTCGAGAACTGCCATGGCAAAGCTATTGCATAGCATTTTGTTTTCAATAAAATGTATTAAATTAAAAAAAAATAATTAACATAATTTTTTTTAATTATTAGAAAAGGATATAGCCTTTTCTTTTGGAGCGTTACTGATACGCCAATAAAAAAAGACATGTGGGACTCGAGAACTGCCATGGCAAAGCTATTGCATAGCATTTTGTTTTCAATAAAATGTATTAAATTAAAAAAAAATAATTAACATAATTTTTTTTAATTATTAGAAAAGGATATAGCCTTTTCTTTTGGAGCGTTACTGATACGCCAATAAAAAAAGACATGTGGGACTCGAGAACTGCCATGGCAAAGCTATTGCATAGCATTTTGTTTTCAATAAAATGTATTAAATTAGAAAAAAATAATTAACATAATTTTTTTTAATTATTAGAAAAGGCTATAGCCTTTTCTTTTGGAGCGTTACTGATACGCCAATAAAAAAAGACATGTGGCACTCGAGAACTGCCATGGCAAAGCTATTGCATAGCATTTTGTTTTCAATAAAATGTATTAAATTAGAAAAAAATAATTAACATAATTTTTTTTAATTATTAGAAAAGGCTATAGCCTTTTCTTTTGGAGCGTTACTGATACGCCAATAAAAAAAGACATGTGGGACTCGAGAACTGCCATGGCAAAGCTATTGCATAGCATTTTGTTTTCAATAAAATGTATTAAATTAGAAAAAAATAATTAACATAATTTTTTTTAATTATTAGAAAAGGCTATAGCCTTTTCCTTTGGAGCGTTACTGATACGCCAATAAAAAAAGACATTTGGGACTCGAGAACTGCACTGGCAAAGCTATTGCATAGCATTTTGTTTTCAATAAAATGTATTAAATTAGAAAAAAATAATTAACATAATTTTTTTTAATTATTAGAAAAGGCTATAGCCTTTTCTTTTGGAGCGTTACTGATACGCCAATAAAAAAAGACATGTGGCACTCGAGAACTGCCATGGCAAAGCTATTGCATAGCATTTTGTTTTCAATAAAATGTATTAAATTAAAAAAAAATAATTAACATAATTTTTTTTAATTATTAGAAAAGGATATATATAGCCTTTTCTTTTGGAGCGTTACTGATACGCCAATAAAAAAAGACATGTGGGACTCGAGAACTGCCATGGCAAAGCTATTGCATAGCATTTTGTTTTCAATAAAATGTATTAAATTAAAAAAAAAATAATTAACATAATTTTTTTTAATTATTAGAAAAGGCTATATATAGCCTTTTCTTTTGGAGCGTTACTGATACGCCAATAAAAAAAGACATGTGGCACTCGAGAACTGCCATGGCAAAGCTATTGCATAGCATTTTGTTTTCAATAAAATGTATTAAATTAAAAAAAAATAATTAACATAATTTTTTTTAATTATTAGAAAAGGATATATATAGCCTTTTCTTTTGGAGCGTTACTGATACGCCAATAAAAAAAGACATGTGGGACTCGAGAACTGCCATGGCAAACCTATTGCATAGCATTTTGTTTTCAATAAAATGTATTAAATTAGAAAAAAATAATTAACATAATTTTTTTTAATTATTAGAAAAGGATATAGCCTTTTCTTTTGGAGCGTTACTGATACGCCAATAAAAAAAGACATGTGGGACTCGAGAACTGCCATGGCAAAGCTATTGCATAGCATTTTGTTTTCAATAAAATGTATTAAATTAGAAAAAAATAATTAACATAATTTTTTTTAATTATTAGAAAAGGCTATAGCCTTTTCTTTTGGAGCGTTACTGATACGCCAATAAAAAAAGACATGTGGGACTCGAGAACTGCCATGGCAAAGCTATTGCATAGCATTTTGTTTTCAATAAAATGTATTAAATTAGAAAAAAATAATTAACATAATTTTTTTTAATTATTAGAAAAGGATATATATAGCCTTTTCTTTTGGAGCGTTACTGATACGCCAATAAAAAAAGACATGTGGGACTCGAGAACTGCCATGGCAAACCTATTGCATAGCATTTTGTTTTCAATAAAATGTATTAAATTAGAAAAAAATAATTAACATAATTTTTTTTAATTATTAGAAAAGGATATAGCCTTTTCTTTTGGAGCGTTACTGATACGCCAATAAAAAAAGACATGTGGGACTCGAGAACTGCCATGGCAAAGCTATTGCATAGCATTTTGTTTTCAATAAAATGTATTAAATTAGAAAAAAATAATTAACATAATTTTTTTTAATTATTAGAAAAGGCTATATATAGCCTTTTCTTTTGGAGCGTTACTGATACGCCAATAAAAAAAGACATGTGGGACTCGAGAACTGCCATGGCAAACCTATTGCATAGCATTTTGTTTTCAATAAAATGTATTAAATTAGAAAAAAATAATTAGCATAATTTTTTTTAATTATTAGAAAAGGCTATAGCCTTTTCTTTTGGAGCGTTACTGATACGCCAATAAAAAAAGACATGTGGCACTCGAGAACTGCCATGGCAAAGCTATTGCATAGCATTTTGTTTTCAATAAAATGTATTAAATTAGAAAAAAATAATTAACATAATTTTTTTTAATTATTAGAAAAGGCTATAGCCTTTTCTTTTGGAGCGTTACTGATACGCCAATAAAAAAAGACATGTGGGACTCGAGAACTGCCATGGCAAAGCTATTGCATAGCATTTTGTTTTCAATAAAATGTATTAAATTAGAAAAAAATAATTAACATAATTTTTTTTAATTATTAGAAAAGGCTATATATAGCCTTTTCTTTTGGAGCGTTACTGATACGCCAATAAAAAAAGACATGTGGGACTCGAGAACTGCCATGGCAAACCTATTGCATAGCATTTTGTTTTCAATAAAATGTATTAAATTAGAAAAAAATAATTAACATAATTTTTTTTAATTATTAGAAAAGGCTATAGCCTTTTCTTTTGGAGCGTTACTGATACGCCAATAAAAAAAGACATGTGGGACTCGAGAACTGCCATGGCAAAGCTATTGCATAGCATTTTGTTTTCAATAAAATGTATTAAATTAGAAAAAAATAATTAACATAATTTTTTTTAATTATTAGAAAAGGCTATAGCCTTTTCCTTTGGAGCGTTACTGATACGCCAATAAAAAAAGACATTTGGGACTCGAGAACTGCACTGGCAAAGCTATTGCATAGCATTTTGTTTTCAATAAAATGTATTAAATTAGAAAAAAATAATTAACATAATTTTTTTTAATTATTAGAAAAGGCTATAGCCTTTTCTTTTGGAGCGTTACTGATACGCCAATAAAAAAAGACATGTGGCACTCGAGAACTGCCATGGCAAAGCTATTGCATAGCATTTTGTTTTCAATAAAATGTATTAAATTAAAAAAAAATAATTAACATAATTTTTTTTAATTATTAGAAAAGGATATATATAGCCTTTTCTTTTGGAGCGTTACTGATACGCCAATAAAAAAAGACATGTGGGACTCGAGAACTGCCATGGCAAACCTATTGCATAGCATTTTGTTTTCAATAAAATGTATTAAATTAGAAAAAAATAATTAACATAATTTTTTTTAATTATTAGAAAAGGCTATAGCCTTTTCTTTTGGAGCGTTACTGATACGCCAATAAAAAAAGACATGTGGGACTCGAGAACTGCCATGGCAAAGCTATTGCATAGCATTTTGTTTTCAATAAAATGTATTAAATTAGAAAAAAATAATTAACATAATTTTTTTTAATTATTAGAAAAGGCTATAGCCTTTTCCTTTGGAGCGTTACTGATACGCCAATAAAAAAAGACATTTGGGACTCGAGAGCTGCACTGGCAAAGCTATTGCATAGCATTTTGTTTTCAATAAAATGTATTAAATTAGAAAAAAATAATTAACATAATTTTTTTTAATTATTAGAAAAGGCTATAATAGCCTTTTCTTTTGGAGCGTTACTGATACGCCAATAAAAAAAGACATGTGGGACTCGAGAACTGCCATGGCAAACCTATTGCATAGCATTTTGTTTTCAATAAAATGTATTAAATTAAAAAAAAAATAATTAACATAATTTTTTTTAATTATTAGAAAAGGATATATATAGCCTTTTCTTTTGGAGCGTTACTGATACGCCAATAAAAAAAGACATGTGGGACTCGAGAACTGCCATGGCAAAGCTATTGCATAGCATTTTGTTTTCAATAAAATGTATTAAATTAAAAAAAAATAATTAACATAATTTTTTTTAATTATTAGAAAAGGATATATATAGCCTTTTCTTTTGGAGCGTTACTGATACGCCAATAAAAAAAGACATGTGGGACTCGAGAACTGCCATGGCAAAGCTATTGCATAGCATTTTGTTTTCAATAAAATGTATTAAATTAGAAAAAAATAATTAACATAATTTTTTTTAATTATTAGAAAAGGCTATATATAGCCTTTTCTTTTGGAGCGTTACTGATACGCCAATAAAAAAAGACATGTGGGACTCGAGAACTGCCATGGCAAACCTATTGCATAGCATTTTGTTTTCAATAAAATGTATTAAATTAGAAAAAAATAATTAACATAATTTTTTTTAATTATTAGAAAAGGCTATAGCCTTTTCTTTTGGAGCGTTACTGATACGCCAATAAAAAAAGACATGTGGCACTCGAGAACTGCCATGGCAAAGCTATTGCATAGCATTTTGTTTTCAATAAAATGTATTAAATTAGAAAAAAATAATTAACATAATTTTTTTTAATTATTAGAAAAGGCTATAGCCTTTTCTTTTGGAGCGTTACTGATACGCCAATAAAAAAAGACATGTGGCACTCGAGAACTGCCATGGCAAACCTATTGCATAGCATTTTGTTTTCAATAAAATGTATTAAATTAGAAAAAAATAATTAACATAATTTTTTTTAATTATTAGAAAAGGCTATAGCCTTTTCTTTTGGAGCGTTACTGATACGCCAATAAAAAAAGACATGTGGCACTCGAGAACTGCCATGGCAAACCTATTGCATAGCATTTTGTTTTCAATAAAATGTATTAAATTAGAAAAAAATAATTAACATAATTTTTTTTAATTATTAGAAAAGGCTATAGCCTTTTCTTTTGGAGCGTTACTGATACGCCAATAAAAAAAGACATGTGGGACTCGAGAACTGCCATGGCAAAGCTATTGCATAGCATTTTGTTTTCAATAAAATGTATTAAATTAGAAAAAAATAATTAACATAATTTTTTTTAATTATTAGAAAAGGCTATAGCCTTTTCCTTTGGAGCGTTACTGATACGCCAATAAAAAAAGACATTTGGGACTCGAGAACTGCACTGGCAAAGCTATTGCATAGCATTTTGTTTTCAATAAAATGTATTAAATTAGAAAAAAATAATTAACATAATTTTTTTTAATTATTAGAAAAGGCTATAGCCTTTTCTTTTGGAGCGTTACTGATACGCCAATAAAAAAAGACATGTGGCACTCGAGAACTGCCATGGCAAAGCTATTGCATAGCATTTTGTTTTCAATAAAATGTATTAAATTAAAAAAAAATAATTAACATAATTTTTTTTAATTATTAGAAAAGGATATATATAGCCTTTTCTTTTGGAGCGTTACTGATACGCCAATAAAAAAAGACATGTGGGACTCGAGAACTGCCATGGCAAACCTATTGCATAGCATTTTGTTTTCAATAAAATGTATTAAATTAGAAAAAAATAATTAACATAATTTTTTTTAATTATTAGAAAAGGCTATAGCCTTTTCTTTTGGAGCGTTACTGATACGCCAATAAAAAAAGACATGTGGGACTCGAGAACTGCCATGGCAAAGCTATTGCATAGCATTTTGTTTTCAATAAAATGTATTAAATTAGAAAAAAATAATTAACATAATTTTTTTTAATTATTAGAAAAGGATATAGCCTTTTCTTTTGGAGCGTTACTGATACGCCAATAAAAAAAGACATGTGGGACTCGAGAACTGCCATGGCAAAGCTATTGCATAGCATTTTGTTTTCAATAAAATGTATTAAATTAGAAAAAAATAATTAACATAATTTTTTTTAATTATTAGAAAAGGCTATAGCCTTTTCTTTTGGAGCGTTACTGATACGCCAATAAAAAAAGACATGTGGGACTCGAGAACTGCCATGGCAAAGCTATTGCATAGCATTTTGTTTTCAATAAAATGTATTAAATTAGAAAAAAATAATTAACATAATTTTTTTTAATTATTAGAAAAGGATATATATAGCCTTTTCTTTTGGAGCGTTACTGATACGCCAATAAAAAAAGACATGTGGGACTCGAGAACTGCCATGGCAAACCTATTGCATAGCATTTTGTTTTCAATAAAATGTATTAAATTAGAAAAAAATAATTAACATAATTTTTTTTAATTATTAGAAAAGGATATAGCCTTTTCTTTTGGAGCGTTACTGATACGCCAATAAAAAAAGACATGTGGGACTCGAGAACTGCCATGGCAAAGCTATTGCATAGCATTTTGTTTTCAATAAAATGTATTAAATTAGAAAAAAATAATTAACATAATTTTTTTTAATTATTAGAAAAGGCTATAGCCTTTTCTTTTGGAGCGTTACTGATACGCCAATAAAAAAAGACATGTGGGACTCGAGAACTGCCATGGCAAAGCTATTGCATAGCATTTTGTTTTCAATAAAATGTATTAAATTAGAAAAAAATAATTAACATAATTTTTTTTAATTATTAGAAAAGGCTATAGCCTTTTCCTTTGGAGCGTTACTGATACGCCAATAAAAAAAGACATTTGGGACTCGAGAACTGCACTGGCAAAGCTATTGCATAGCATTTTGTTTTCAATAAAATGTATTAAATTAGAAAAAAATAATTAACATAATTTTTTTTAATTATTAGAAAAGGCTATAGCCTTTTCTTTTGGAGCGTTACTGATACGCCAATAAAAAAAGACATGTGGCACTCGAGAACTGCCATGGCAAAGCTATTGCATAGCATTTTGTTTTCAATAAAATGTATTAAATTAGAAAAAAATAATTAACATAATTTTTTTTAATTATTAGAAAAGGCTATAGCCTTTTCTTTTGGAGCGTTACTGATACGCCAATAAAAAAAGACATGTGGCACTCGAGAACTGCCATGGCAAACCTATTGCATAGCATTTTGTTTTCAATAAAATGTATTAAATTAGAAAAAAATAATTAACATAATTTTTTTTAATTATTAGAAAAGGCTATAGCCTTTTCTTTTGGAGCGTTACTGATACGCCAATAAAAAAAGACATGTGGCACTCGAGAACTGCCATGGCAAACCTATTGCATAGCATTTTGTTTTCAATAAAATGTATTAAATTAGAAAAAAATAATTAACATAATTTTTTTTAATTATTAGAAAAGGCTATAGCCTTTTCCTTTGGAGCGTTACTGATACGCCAATAAAAAAAGACATTTGGGACTCGAGAACTGCACTGGCAAAGCTATTGCATAGCATTTTGTTTTCAATAAAATGTATTAAATTAGAAAAAAATAATTAACATAATTTTTTTTAATTATTAGAAAAGGCTATAGCCTTTTCTTTTGGAGCGTTACTGATACGCCAATAAAAAAAGACATGTGGCACTCGAGAACTGCCATGGCAAAGCTATTGCATAGCATTTTGTTTTCAATAAAATGTATTAAATTAAAAAAAAATAATTAACATAATTTTTTTTAATTATTAGAAAAGGATATATATAGCCTTTTCTTTTGGAGCGTTACTGATACGCCAATAAAAAAAGACATGTGGGACTCGAGAACTGCCATGGCAAACCTATTGCATAGCATTTTGTTTTCAATAAAATGTATTAAATTAGAAAAAAATAATTAACATAATTTTTTTTAATTATTAGAAAAGGCTATAGCCTTTTCTTTTGGAGCGTTACTGATACGCCAATAAAAAAAGACATGTGGGACTCGAGAACTGCCATGGCAAAGCTATTGCATAGCATTTTGTTTTCAATAAAATGTATTAAATTAGAAAAAAATAATTAACATAATTTTTTTTAATTATTAGAAAAGGCTATAGCCTTTTCCTTTGGAGCGTTACTGATACGCCAATAAAAAAAGACATTTGGGACTCGAGAGCTGCACTGGCAAAGCTATTGCATAGCATTTTGTTTTCAATAAAATGTATTAAATTAGAAAAAAATAATTAACATAATTTTTTTTAATTATTAGAAAAGGCTATAGCCTTTTCTTTTGGAGCGTTACTGATACGCCAATAAAAAAAGACATGTGGGACTCGAGAACTGCCATGGCAAACCTATTGCATAGCATTTTGTTTTCAATAAAATGTATTAAATTAAAAAAAAAATAATTAACATAATTTTTTTTAATTATTAGAAAAGGATATATATAGCCTTTTCTTTTGGAGCGTTACTGATACGCCAATAAAAAAAGACATGTGGGACTCGAGAACTGCCATGGCAAACCTATTGCATAGCATTTTGTTTTCAATAAAATGTATTAAATTAGAAAAAAATAATTAACATAATTTTTTTTAATTATTAGAAAAGGCTATAGCCTTTTCTTTTGGAGCGTTACTGATACGCCAATAAAAAAAGACATGTGGCACTCGAGAACTGCCATGGCAAAGCTATTGCATAGCATTTTGTTTTCAATAAAATGTATTAAATTAAAAAAAAATAATTAACATAATTTTTTTTAATTATTAGAAAAGGATATATATAGCCTTTTCTTTTGGAGCGTTACTGATACGCCAATAAAAAAAGACATGTGGCACTCGAGAACTGCCATGGCAAAGCTATTGCATAGCATTTTGTTTTCAATAAAATGTATTAAATTAAAAAAAAATAATTAACATAATTTTTTTTAATTATTAGAAAAGGCTATAGCCTTTTCTTTTGGAGCGTTACTGATACGCCAATAAAAAAAGACATGTGGCACTCGAGAACTGCCATGGCAAAGCTATTGCATAGCATTTTGTTTTCAATAAAATGTATTAAATTAAAAAAAAATAATTAACATAATTTTTTTTAATTATTAGAAAAGGATATATATAGCCTTTTCTTTTGGAGCGTTACTGATACGCCAATAAAAAAAGACATGTGGGACTCGAGAACTGCCATGGCAAACCTATTGCATAGCATTTTGTTTTCAATAAAATGTATTAAATTAGAAAAAAATAATTAACATAATTTTTTTTAATTATTAGAAAAGGCTATAGCCTTTTCTTTTGGAGCGTTACTGATACGCCAATAAAAAAAGACATGTGGCACTCGAGAACTGCCATGGCAAAGCTATTGCATAGCATTTTGTTTTCAATAAAATGTATTAAATTAAAAAAAAATAATTAACATAATTTTTTTTAATTATTAGAAAAGGATATATATAGCCTTTTCTTTTGGAGCGTTACTGATACGCCAATAAAAAAAGACATGTGGGACTCGAGAACTGCCATGGCAAACCTATTGCATAGCATTTTGTTTTCAATAAAATGTATTAAATTAGAAAAAAATAATTAACATAATTTTTTTTAATTATTAGAAAAGGCTATAGCCTTTTCTTTTGGAGCGTTACTGATACGCCAATAAAAAAAGACATGTGGCACTCGAGAACTGCCATGGCAAAGCTATTGCATAGCATTTTGTTTTCAATAAAATGTATTAAATTAAAAAAAAATAATTAACATAATTTTTTTTAATTATTAGAAAAGGATATATATAGCCTTTTCTTTTGGAGCGTTACTGATACGCCAATAAAAAAAGACATGTGGGACTCGAGAACTGCCATGGCAAACCTATTGCATAGCATTTTGTTTTCAATAAAATGTATTAAATTAGAAAAAAATAATTAACATAATTTTTTTTAATTATTAGAAAAGGATATATATAGCCTTTTCTTTTGGAGCGTTACTGATACGCCAATAAAAAAAGACATGTGGGACTCGAGAACTGCCATGGCAAACCTATTGCATAGCATTTTGTTTTCAATAAAATGTATTAAATTAAAAAAAAATAATTAACATAATTTTTTTTAATTATTAGAAAAGGATATATATAGCCTTTTCTTTTGGAGCGTTACTGATACGCCAATAAAAAAAGACATGTGGCACTCGAGAACTGCCATGGCAAAGCTATTGCATAGCATTTTGTTTTCAATAAAATGTATTAAATTAAAAAAAAATAATTAACATAATTTTTTTTAATTATTAGAAAAGGCTATAGCCTTTTCTTTTGGAGCGTTACTGATACGCCAATAAAAAAAGACATGTGGCACTCGAGAACTGCCATGGCAAAGCTATTGCATAGCATTTTGTTTTCAATAAAATGTATTAAATTAAAAAAAATAATTAACATAATTTTTTTTAATTATTAGAAAAGGATATATATAGCCTTTTCTTTTGGAGCGTTACTGATACGCCAATAAAAAAAGACATGTGGGACTCGAGAACTGCCATGGCAAACCTATTGCATAGCATTTTGTTTTCAATAAAATGTATTAAATTAGAAAAAAATAATTAACATAATTTTTTTTAATTATTAGAAAAGGCTATAGCCTTTTCTTTTGGAGCGTTACTGATACGCCAATAAAAAAAGACATGTGGCACTCGAGAACTGCCATGGCAAAGCTATTGCATAGCATTTTGTTTTCAATAAAATGTATTAAATTAAAAAAAAATAATTAACATAATTTTTTTTAATTATTAGAAAAGGATATATATAGCCTTTTCTTTTGGAGCGTTACTGATACGCCAATAAAAAAAGACATGTGGGACTCGAGAACTGCCATGGCAAACCTATTGCATAGCATTTTGTTTTCAATAAAATGTATTAAATTAAAAAAAAATAATTAACATAATTTTTTTTAATTATTAGAAAAGGATATATATAGCCTTTTCTTTTGGAGCGTTACTGATACGCCAATAAAAAAAGACATGTGGCACTCGAGAACTGCCATGGCAAAGCTATTGCATAGCATTTTGTTTTCAATAAAATGTATTAAATTAAAAAAAAATAATTAACATAATTTTTTTTAATTATTAGAAAAGGCTATAGCCTTTTCTTTTGGAGCGTTACTGATACGCCAATAAAAAAAGACATGTGGCACTCGAGAACTGCCATGGCAAAGCTATTGCATAGCATTTTGTTTTCAATAAAATGTATTAAATTAAAAAAAAATAATTAACATAATTTTTTTTAATTATTAGAAAAGGATATATATAGCCTTTTCTTTTGGAGCGTTACTGATACGCCAATAAAAAAAGACATGTGGGACTCGAGAACTGCCATGGCAAACCTATTGCATAGCATTTTGTTTTCAATAAAATGTATTAAATTAGAAAAAAATAATTAACATAATTTTTTTTAATTATTAGAAAAGGCTATAGCCTTTTCTTTTGGAGCGTTACTGATACGCCAATAAAAAAAGACATGTGGCACTCGAGAACTGCCATGGCAAAGCTATTGCATAGCATTTTGTTTTCAATAAAATGTATTAAATTAAAAAAAAATAATTAACATAATTTTTTTTAATTATTAGAAAAGGATATATATAGCCTTTTCTTTTGGAGCGTTACTGATACGCCAATAAAAAAAGACATGTGGGACTCGAGAACTGCCATGGCAAACCTATTGCATAGCATTTTGTTTTCAATAAAATGTATTAAATTAGAAAAAAATAATTAACATAATTTTTTTTAATTATTAGAAAAGGCTATAGCCTTTTCTTTTGGAGCGTTACTGATACGCCAATAAAAAAAGACATGTGGGACTCGAGAACTGCCATGGCAAAGCTATTGCATAGCATTTTGTTTTCAATAAAATGTATTAAATTAGAAAAAAATAATTAACATAATTTTTTTTAATTATTAGAAAAGGCTATAGCCTTTTCTTTTGGAGCGTTACTGATACGCCAATAAAAAAAGACATGTGGCACTCGAGAACTGCCATGGCAAAGCTATTGCATAGCATTTTGTTTTCAATAAAATGTATTAAATTAAAAAAAAATAATTAACATAATTTTTTTTAATTATTAGAAAAGGATATATATAGCCTTTTCTTTTGGAGCGTTACTGATACGCCAATAAAAAAAGACATGTGGGACTCGAGAACTGCCATGGCAAACCTATTGCATAGCATTTTGTTTTCAATAAAATGTATTAAATTAGAAAAAAATAATTAACATAATTTTTTTTAATTATTAGAAAAGGCTATAGCCTTTTCTTTTGGAGCGTTACTGATACGCCAATAAAAAAAGACATGTGGCACTCGAGAACTGCCATGGCAAAGCTATTGCATAGCATTTTGTTTTCAATAAAATGTATTAAATTAAAAAAAAATAATTAACATAATTTTTTTTAATTATTAGAAAAGGATATATATAGCCTTTTCTTTTGGAGCGTTACTGATACGCCAATAAAAAAAGACATGTGGGACTCGAGAACTGCCATGGCAAACCTATTGCATAGCATTTTGTTTTCAATAAAATGTATTAAATTAGAAAAAAATAATTAACATAATTTTTTTTAATTATTAGAAAAGGCTATAGCCTTTTCTTTTGGAGCGTTACTGATACGCCAATAAAAAAAGACATGTGGCACTCGAGAACTGCCATGGCAAAGCTATTGCATAGCATTTTGTTTTCAATAAAATGTATTAAATTAAAAAAAAATAATTAACATAATTTTTTTTAATTATTAGAAAAGGATATATATAGCCTTTTCTTTTGGAGCGTTACTGATACGCCAATAAAAAAAGACATGTGGGACTCGAGAACTGCCATGGCAAACCTATTGCATAGCATTTTGTTTTCAATAAAATGTATTAAATTAAAAAAAAATAATTAACATAATTTTTTTTAATTATTAGAAAAGGATATATATAGCCTTTTCTTTTGGAGCGTTACTGATACGCCAATAAAAAAAGACATGTGGCACTCGAGAACTGCCATGGCAAAGCTATTGCATAGCATTTTGTTTTCAATAAAATGTATTAAATTAAAAAAAAATAATTAACATAATTTTTTTTAATTATTAGAAAAGGCTATAGCCTTTTCTTTTGGAGCGTTACTGATACGCCAATAAAAAAAGACATGTGGGACTCGAGAACTGCCATGGCAAACCTATTGCATAGCATTTTGTTTTCAATAAAATGTATTAAATTAGAAAAAAATAATTAACATAATTTTTTTTAATTATTAGAAAAGGCTATAGCCTTTTCTTTTGGAGCGTTACTGATACGCCAATAAAAAAAGACATGTGGCACTCGAGAACTGCCATGGCAAAGCTATTGCATAGCATTTTGTTTTCAATAAAATGTATTAAATTAAAAAAAAATAATTAACATAATTTTTTTTAATTATTAGAAAAGGATATATATAGCCTTTTCTTTTGGAGCGTTACTGATACGCCAATAAAAAAAGACATGTGGGACTCGAGAACTGCCATGGCAAACCTATTGCATAGCATTTTGTTTTCAATAAAATGTATTAAATTAGAAAAAAATAATTAACATAATTTTTTTTAATTATTAGAAAAGGCTATAGCCTTTTCTTTTGGAGCGTTACTGATACGCCAATAAAAAAAGACATGTGGCACTCGAGAACTGCCATGGCAAAGCTATTGCATAGCATTTTGTTTTCAATAAAATGTATTAAATTAAAAAAAAATAATTAACATAATTTTTTTTAATTATTAGAAAAGGATATATATATAGCCTTTTCTTTTGGAGCGTTACTGATACGCCAATAAAAAAAGACATGTGGGACTCGAGAACTGCCATGGCAAACCTATTGCATAGCATTTTGTTTTCAATAAAATGTATTAAATTAGAAAAAAATAATTAACATAATTTTTTTTAATTATTAGAAAAGGCTATAGCCTTTTCTTTTGGAGCGTTACTGATACGCCAATAAAAAAAAGACATGTGGCACTCGAGAACTGCCATGGCAAAGCTATTGCATAGCATTTTGTTTTCAATAAAATGTATTAAATTAAAAAAAAATAATTAACATAATTTTTTTTAATTATTAGAAAAGGATATATATAGCCTTTTCTTTTGGAGCGTTACTGATACGCCAATAAAAAAAGACATGTGGGACTCGAGAACTGCCATGGCAAACCTATTGCATAGCATTTTGTTTTCAATAAAATGTATTAAATTAGAAAAAAATAATTAACATAATTTTTTTTAATTATTAGAAAAGGCTATAGCCTTTTCTTTTGGAGCGTTACTGATACGCCAATAAAAAAAGACATGTGGCACTCGAGAACTGCCATGGCAAAGCTATTGCATAGCATTTTGTTTTCAATAAAATGTATTAAATTAAAAAAAAATAATTAACATAATTTTTTTTAATTATTAGAAAAGGATATATATAGCCTTTTCTTTTGGAGCGTTACTGATACGCCAATAAAAAAACACATGTGGGACTCGAGAACTGCCATGGCAAACCTATTGCATAGCATTTTGTTTTCAATAAAATGTATTAAATTAGAAAAAAATAATTAACATAATTTTTTTTAATTATTAGAAAAGGCTATAGCCTTTTCTTTTGGAGCGTTACTGATACGCCAATAAAAAAAGACATGTGGCACTCGAGAACTGCCATGGCAAAGCTATTGCATAGCATTTTGTTTTCAATAAAATGTATTAAATTAAAAAAAAATAATTAACATAATTTTTTTTAATTATTAGAAAAGGATATATATAGCCTTTTCTTTTGGAGCGTTACTGATACGCCAATAAAAAAAGACATGTGGCACTCGAGAACTGCCATGGCAAAGCTATTGCATAGCATTTTGTTTTCAATAAAATGTATTAAATTAAAAAAAAATAATTAACATAATTTTTTTTAATTATTAGAAAAGGCTATAGCCTTTTCTTTTGGAGCGTTACTGATACGCCAATAAAAAAAGACATGTGGCACTCGAGAACTGCCATGGCAAAGCTATTGCATAGCATTTTGTTTTCAATAAAATGTATTAAATTAAAAAAAAATAATTAACATAATTTTTTTTAATTATTAGAAAAGGATATATATAGCCTTTTCTTTTGGAGCGTTACTGATACGCCAATAAAAAAAGACATGTGGGACTCGAGAACTGCCATGGCAAACCTATTGCATAGCATTTTGTTTTCAATAAAATGTATTAAATTAGAAAAAAATAATTAACATAATTTTTTTTAATTATTAGAAAAGGCTATAGCCTTTTCTTTTGGAGCGTTACTGATACGCCAATAAAAAAAGACATGTGGCACTCGAGAACTGCCATGGCAAAGCTATTGCATAGCATTTTGTTTTCAATAAAATGTATTAAATTAAAAAAAAATAATTAACATAATTTTTTTTAATTATTAGAAAAGGATATATATAGCCTTTTCTTTTGGAGCGTTACTGATACGCCAATAAAAAAAGACATGTGGGACTCGAGAACTGCCATGGCAAACCTATTGCATAGCATTTTGTTTTCAATAAAATGTATTAAATTAGAAAAAAATAATTAACATAATTTTTTTTAATTATTAGAAAAGGCTATAGCCTTTTCTTTTGGAGCGTTACTGATACGCCAATAAAAAAAGACATGTGGCACTCGAGAACTGCCATGGCAAAGCTATTGCATAGCATTTTGTTTTCAATAAAATGTATTAAATTAAAAAAAAATAATTAACATAATTTTTTTTAATTATTAGAAAAGGATATATATAGCCTTTTCTTTTGGAGCGTTACTGATACGCCAATAAAAAAAGACATGTGGGACTCGAGAACTGCCATGGCAAACCTATTGCATAGCATTTTGTTTTCAATAAAATGTATTAAATTAAAAAAAAATAATTAACATAATTTTTTTTAATTATTAGAAAAGGATATATATAGCCTTTTCTTTTGGAGCGTTACTGATACGCCAATAAAAAAAGACATGTGGCACTCGAGAACTGCCATGGCAAAGCTATTGCATAGCATTTTGTTTTCAATAAAATGTATTAAATTAAAAAAAAATAATTAACATAATTTTTTTTAATTATTAGAAAAGGCTATAGCCTTTTCTTTTGGAGCGTTACTGATACGCCAATAAAAAAAGACATGTGGCACTCGAGAACTGCCATGGCAAAGCTATTGCATAGCATTTTGTTTTCAATAAAATGTATTAAATTAAAAAAAAATAATTAACATAATTTTTTTTAATTATTAGAAAAGGATATATATAGCCTTTTCTTTTGGAGCGTTACTGATACGCCAATAAAAAAAGACATGTGGGACTCGAGAACTGCCATGGCAAACCTATTGCATAGCATTTTGTTTTCAATAAAATGTATTAAATTAGAAAAAAATAATTAACATAATTTTTTTTAATTATTAGAAAAGGCTATAGCCTTTTCTTTTGGAGCGTTACTGATACGCCAATAAAAAAAGACATGTGGCACTCGAGAACTGCCATGGCAAAGCTATTGCATAGCATTTTGTTTTCAATAAAATGTATTAAATTAAAAAAAAATAATTAACATAATTTTTTTTAATTATTAGAAAAGGATATATATAGCCTTTTCTTTTGGAGCGTTACTGATACGCCAATAAAAAAAGACATGTGGGACTCGAGAACTGCCATGGCAAACCTATTGCATAGCATTTTGTTTTCAATAAAATGTATTAAATTAGAAAAAAATAATTAACATAATTTTTTTTAATTATTAGAAAAGGCTATAGCCTTTTCTTTTGGAGCGTTACTGATACGCCAATAAAAAAAGACATGTGGCACTCGAGAACTGCCATGGCAAAGCTATTGCATAGCATTTTGTTTTCAATAAAATGTATTAAATTAAAAAAAAATAATTAACATAATTTTTTTTAATTATTAGAAAAGGATATATATAGCCTTTTCTTTTGGAGCGTTACTGATACGCCAATACAAAAAGACATGTGGGACTCGAGAACTGCCATGGCAAACCTATTGCATAGCATTTTGTTTTCAATAAAATGTATTAAATTAGAAAAAAATAATTAACATAATTTTTTTTAATTATTAGAAAAGGCTATAGCCTTTTCTTTTGGAGCGTTACTGATACGCCAATAAAAAAAGACATGTGGCACTCGAGAACTGCCATGGCAAAGCTATTGCATAGCATTTTGTTTTCAATAAAATGTATTAAATTAAAAAAAAATAATTAACATAATTTTTTTTAATTATTAGAAAAGGATATATATAGCCTTTTCTTTTGGAGCGTTACTGATACGCCAATAAAAAAAGACATGTGGGACTCGAGAACTGCCATGGCAAACCTATTGCATAGCATTTTGTTTTCAATAAAATGTATTAAATTAGAAAAAAATAATTAACATAATTTTTTTTAATTATTAGAAAAGGCTATAGCCTTTTCTTTTGGAGCGTTACTGATACGCCAATAAAAAAAGACATGTGGCACTCGAGAACTGCCATGGCAAAGCTATTGCATAGCATTTTGTTTTCAATAAAATGTATTAAATTAAAAAAAAATAATTAACATAATTTTTTTTAATTATTAGAAAAGGATATATATAGCCTTTTCTTTTGGAGCGTTACTGATACGCCAATAAAAAAAGACATGTGGGACTCGAGAACTGCCATGGCAAACCTATTGCATAGCATTTTGTTTTCAATAAAATGTATTAAATTAGAAAAAAATAATTAACATAATTTTTTTTAATTATTAGAAAAGGCTATATATAGCCTTTTCTTTTGGAGCGTTACTGATACGCCAATAAAAAAAGACATGTGGCACTCGAGAACTGCCATGGCAAAGCTATTGCATAGCATTTTGTTTTCAATAAAATGTATTAAATTAAAAAAAAATAATTAACATAATTTTTTTTAATTATTAGAAAAGGATATATATAGCCTTTTCTTTTGGAGCGTTACTGATACGCCAATAAAAAAAGACATGTGGGACTCGAGAACTGCCATGGCAAACCTATTGCATAGCATTTTGTTTTCAATAAAATGTATTAAATTAGAAAAAAATAATTAACATAATTTTTTTTAATTATTAGAAAAGGCTATAGCCTTTTCTTTTGGAGCGTTACTGATACGCCAATAAAAAAAGACATGTGGCACTCGAGAACTGCCATGGCAAAGCTATTGCATAGCATTTTGTTTTCAATAAAATGTATTAAATTAAAAAAAAATAATTAACATAATTTTTTTTAATTATTAGAAAAGGATATATATAGCCTTTTCTTTTGGAGCGTTACTGATACGCCAATAAAAAAAGACATGTGGGACTCGAGAACTGCCATGGCAAACCTATTGCATAGCATTTTGTTTTCAATAAAATGTATTAAATTAGAAAAAAATAATTAACATAATTTTTTTTAATTATTAGAAAAGGCTATAGCCTTTTCTTTTGGAGCGTTACTGATACGCCAATAAAAAAAGACATGTGGCACTCGAGAACTGCCATGGCAAAGCTATTGCATAGCATTTTGTTTTCAATAAAATGTATTAAATTAGAAAAAAATAATTAACATAATTTTTTTTAATTATTAGAAAAGGCTATAATAGCCTTTTCTTTTGGAGCGTTACTGATACGCCAATAAAAAAAGACATGTGGGACTCGAGAACTGCCATGGCAAAGCTATTGCATAGCATTTTGTTTTCAATAAAATGTATTAAATTAGAAAAAAATAATTAACATAATTTTTTTTAATTATTAGAAAAGGCTATAGCCTTTTCCTTTGGAGCGTTACTGATACGCCAATAAAAAAAGACATTTGGGACTCGAGAACTGCACTGGCAAAGCTATTGCATAGCATTTTGTTTTCAATAAAATGTATTAAATTAGAAAAAAATAATTAACATAATTTTTTTTAATTATTAGAAAAGGCTATAGCCTTTTCTTTTGGAGCGTTACTGATACGCCAATAAAAAAAGACATGTGGCACTCGAGAACTGCACTGGCAAAGCTATTGCATAGCATTTTGTTTTCAATAAAATGTATTAAATTAGAAAAAAATAATTAACATAATTTTTTTTAATTATTAGAAAAGGCTATAGCCTTTTCCTTTGGAGCGTTACTGATACGCCAATAAAAAAAGACATGTGGCACTCGAGAACTGCCATGGCAAACCTATTGCATAGCATTTTGTTTTCAATAAAATGTATTAAATTAGAAAAAAATAATTAACATAATTTTTTTTAATTATTAGAAAAGGCTATAGCCTTTTCTTTTGGAGCGTTACTGATACGCCAATAAAAAAAGACATGTGGCACTCGAGAACTGCACTGGCAAAGCTATTGCATAGCATTTTGTTTTCAATAAAATGTATTAAATTAGAAAAAAATAATTAACATAATTTTTTTTAATTATTAGAAAAGGCTATAGCCTTTTCCTTTGGAGCGTTACTGATACGCCAATAAAAAAAGACATGTGGCACTCGAGAACTGCCATGGCAAACCTATTGCATAGCATTTTGTTTTCAATAAAATGTATTAAATTAGAAAAAAATAATTAACATAATTTTTTTTAATTATTAGAAAAGGCTATAGCCTTTTCTTTTGGAGCGTTACTGATACGCCAATAAAAAAAGACATGTGGCACTCGAGAACTGCACTGGCAAAGCTATTGCATAGCATTTTGTTTTCAATAAAATGTATTAAATTAGAAAAAAATAATTAACATAATTTTTTTTAATTATTAGAAAAGGCTATAGCCTTTTCCTTTGGAGCGTTACTGATACGCCAATAAAAAAAGACATGTGGCACTCGAGAACTGCCATGGCAAACCTATTGCATAGCATTTTGTTTTCAATAAAATGTATTAAATTAGAAAAAAATAATTAACATAATTTTTTTTAATTACTAGAAAAGGCTATAGCCTTTTCCTTTGGAGCGTTACTGATACGCCAATAAAAAAAGACATTTGGGACTCGAGAACTGTACTGGCAAAGCTATTGCATAGCATTTTGTTTTCAATAAAATGTATTAAATTAGAAAAAAATAATTAACATAATTTTTTTTAATTATTAGAAAAGGCTATA
Organism: Gymnocheta viridis; assembly: GCA_956483585.1. Classification (NCBI taxonomy): domain Eukaryota; kingdom Metazoa; phylum Arthropoda; class Insecta; order Diptera; family Tachinidae; genus Gymnocheta; species Gymnocheta viridis. The sequence goes on along the minus strand of OY101444.1, from coordinate 76,575,714 downwards.
GCCTTTTCTTTTGGAGCGTTACTGATACGCCAATAAAAAAAGACATGTGGCACTCGAGAACTGCCATGGCAAACCTATTGCATAGCATTTTGTTTTCAATAAAATGTATTAAATTAGAAAAAAATAATTAACATAATTTTTTTTAATTATTAGAAAAGGCTATAGCCTTTTCTTTTGGAGCGTTACTGATACGCCAATAAAAAAAGACATGTGGCACTCGAGAACTGCACTGGCAAAGCTATTGCATAGCATTTTGTTTTCAATAAAATGTATTAAATTAGAAAAAAATAATTAACATAATTTTTTTTAATTATTAGAAAAGGCTATAGCCTTTTCCTTTGGAGCGTTACTGATACGCCAATAAAAAAAGACATTTGGGACTCGAGAACTGCACTGGCAAAGCTATTGCATAGCATTTTGTTTTCAATAAAATGTATTAAATTAGAAAAAAATAATTAACATAATTTTTTTTAATTATTAGAAAAGGCTATAGCCTTTTCTTTTGGAGCGTTACTGATACGCCAATAAAAAAAGACATGTGGCACTCGAGAACTGCCATGGCAAACCTATTGCATAGCATTTTGTTTTCAATAAAATGTATTAAATTAGAAAAAAATAATTAACATAATTTTTTTTAATTATTAGAAAAGGCTATAGCCTTTTCTTTTGGAGCGTTACTGATACGCCAATAAAAAAAGACATGTGGCACTCGAGAACTGCACTGGCAAAGCTATTGCATAGCATTTTGTTTTCAATAAAATGTATTAAATTAGAAAAAAATAATTAACATAATTTTTTTTAATTATTAGAAAAGGCTATAGCCTTTTCCTTTGGAGCGTTACTGATACGCCAATAAAAAAAGACATGTGGCACTCGAGAACTGCCATGGCAAACCTATTGCATAGCATTTTGTTTTCAATAAAATGTATTAAATTAGAAAAAAATAATTAACATAATTTTTTTTAATTATTAGAAAAGGCTATAGCCTTTTCCTTTGGAGCGTTACTGATACGCCAATAAAAAAAGACATTTGGGACTCGAGAACTGCACTGGCAAAGCTATTGCATAGCATTTTGTTTTCAATAAAATGTATTAAATTAGAAAAAAATAATTAACATAATTTTTTTTAATTATTAGAAAAGGCTATAGCCTTTTCTTTTGGAGCGTTACTGATACGCCAATAAAAAAAGACATGTGGCACTCGAGAACTGCACTGGCAAAGCTATTGCATAGCATTTTGTTTTCAATAAAATGTATTAAATTAGAAAAAAATAATTAACATAATTTTTTTTAATTATTAGAAAAGGCTATAGCCTTTTCCTTTGGAGCGTTACTGATACGCCAATAAAAAAAGACATGTGGCACTCGAGAACTGCCATGGCAAACCTATTGCATAGCATTTTGTTTTCAATAAAATGTATTAAATTAGAAAAAAATAATTAACATAATTTTTTTTAATTATTAGAAAAGGCTATAGCCTTTTCTTTTGGAGCGTTACTGATACGCCAATAAAAAAAGACATGTGGCACTCGAGAACTGCACTGGCAAAGCTATTGCATAGCATTTTGTTTTCAATAAAATGTATTAAATTAGAAATAAATAATTAACATAATTTTTTTTAATTATTAGAAAAGGCTATAGCCTTTTCCTTTGGAGCGTTACTGATACGCCAATAAAAAAAGACATGTGGCACTCGAGAACTGCCATGGCAAACCTATTGCATAGCATTTTGTTTTCAATAAAATGTATTAAATTAGAAAAAAATAATTAACATAATTTTTTTTAATTATTAGAAAAGGCTATAGCCTTTTCTTTTGGAGCGTTACTGATACGCCAATAAAAAAAGACATGTGGCACTCGAGAACTGCACTGGCAAAGCTATTGCATAGCATTTTGTTTTCAATAAAATGTATTAAATTAGAAAAAAATAATTAACATAATTTTTTTTAATTATTAGAAAAGGCTATAGCCTTTTCCTTTGGAGCGTTACTGATACGCCAATAAAAAAAGACATGTGGCACTCGAGAACTGCCATGGCAAACCTATTGCATAGCATTTTGTTTTCAATAAAATGTATTAAATTAGAAAAAAATAATTAACATAATTTTTTTTAATTATTAGAAAAGGCTATAGCCTTTTCTTTTGGAGCGTTACTGATACGCCAATAAAAAAAGACATGTGGGACTCGAGAACTGCCATGGCAAAGCTATTGCATAGCATTTTGTTTTCAATAAAATGTATTAAATTAGAAAAAAATAATTAACATAATTTTTTTTAATTATTAGAAAAGGCTATAGCCTTTTCTTTTGGAGCGTTACTGATACGCCAATAAAAAAAGACATGTGGCACTCGAGAACTGCACTGGCAAAGCTATTGCATAGCATTTTGTTTTCAATAAAATGTATTAAATTAGAAAAAAATAATTAACATAATTTTTTTTAATTATTAGAAAAGGCTATAGCCTTTTCCTTTGGAGCGTTACTGATACGCCAATAAAAAAAGACATGTGGCACTCGAGAACTGCCATGGCAAACCTATTGCATAGCATTTTGTTTTCAATAAAATGTATTAAATTAGAAAAAAATAATTAACATAATTTTTTTTAATTATTAGAAAAGGCTATAGCCTTTTCTTTTGGAGCGTTACTGATACGCCAATAAAAAAAGACATGTGGCACTCGAGAACTGCCATGGCAAACCTATTGCATAGCATTTTGTTTTCAATAAAATGTATTAAATTAGAAAAAAATAATTAACATAATTTTTTTTAATTATTAGAAAAGGCTATAGCCTTTTCTTTTGGAGCGTTACTGATACGCCAATAAAAAAAGACATGTGGCACTCGAGAACTGCCATGGCAAACCTATTGCATAGCATTTTGTTTTCAATAAAATGTATTAAATTAGAAAAAAATAATTAACATAATTTTTTTTAATTATTAGAAAAGGCTATAGCCTTTTCCTTTGGAGCGTTACTGATACGCCAATAAAAAAAGACATTTGGGACTCGAGAACTGCACTGGCAAAGCTATTGCATAGCATTTTGTTTTCAATAAAATGTATTAAATTAGAAAAAAATAATTAACATAATTTTTTTTAATTATTAGAAAAGGCTATATATAGCCTTTTCTTTTGGAGCGTTACTGATACGCCAATAAAAAAAGACATGTGGGACTCGAGAACTGCCATGGCAAAGCTATTGCATAGCATTTTGTTTTCAATAAAATGTATTAAATTAGAAAAAAATAATTAACATAATTTTTTTTAATTATTAGAAAAGGCTATAGCCTTTTCTTTTGGAGCGTTACTGATACGCCAATAAAAAAAGACATGTGGGACTCGAGAACTGCCATGGCAAAGCTATTGCATAGCATTTTGTTTTCAATAAAATGTATTAAATTAGAAAAAAATAATTAACATAATTTTTTTTAATTATTAGAAAAGGCTATAGCCTTTTCTTTTGGAGCGTTACTGATACGCCAATAAAAAAAGACATGTGGGACTCGAGAACTGCCATGGCAAAGCTATTGCATAGCATTTTGTTTTCAATAAAATGTATTAAATTAGAAAAAAATAATTAACATAATTTTTTTTAATTATTAGAAAAGGCTATAGCCTTTTCCTTTGGAGCGTTACTGATACGCCAATAAAAAAAGACATTTGGGACTCGAGAACTGCACTGGCAAAGCTATTGCATAGCATTTTGTTTTCAATAAAATGTATTAAATTAGAAAAAAATAATTAACATAATTTTTTTTAATTATTAGAAAAGGCTATAGCCTTTTCTATTGGAGCGTTACTGATACGCCAATAAAAAAAGACATGTGGGACTCGAGAACTGCCATGGCAAAGCTATTGCATAGCATTTTGTTTTCAATAAAATGTATTAAATTAGAAAAAAATAATTAACATAATTTTTTTTAATTATTAGAAAAGGCTATAGCCTTTTCCTTTGGAGCGTTACTGATACGCCAATAAAAAAAGACATTTGGGACTCGAGAACTGCACTGGCAAAGCTATTGCATAGCATTTTGTTTTCAATAAAATGTATTAAATTAGAAAAAAATAATTAACATAATTTTTTTTAATTATTAGAAAAGGCTATAGCCTTTTCTTTTGGAGCGTTACTGATACGCCAATAAAAAAAGACATGTGGGACTCGAGAACTGACATGGCAAAGCTATTGCATAGCATTTTGTTTTCAATAAAATGTATTAAATTAGAAAAAAATAATTAACATAATTTTTTTTAATTATTAGAAAAGGCTATAGCCTTTTCCTTTGGAGCGTTACTGATACGCCAATAAAAAAAGACATTTGGGACTCGAGAACTGCACTGGCAAAGCTATTGCATAGCATTTTGTTTTCAATAAAATGTATTAAATTAGAAAAAAATAATTAACATAATTTTTTTTAATTATTAGAAAAGGCTATAGCCTTTTCTTTTGGAGCGTTACTGATACGCCAATAAAAAAAGACATGTGGCACTCGAGAACTGCACTGGCAAAGCTATTGCATAGCATTTTGTTTTCAATAAAATGTATTAAATTAGAAAAAAATAATTAACATAATTTTTTTTAATTATTAGAAAAGGCTATAGCCTTTTCCTTTGGAGCGTTACTGATACGCCAATAAAAAAAGACATGTGGCACTCGAGAACTGCCATGGCAAACCTATTGCATAGCATTTTGTTTTCAATAAAATGTATTAAATTAGAAAAAAATAATTAACATAATTTTTTTTAATTATTAGAAAAGGCTATAGCCTTTTCTTTTGGAGCGTTACTGATACGCCAATAAAAAAAGACATGTGGCACTCGAGAACTGCCATGGCAAAGCTATTGCATAGCATTTTGTTTTCAATAAAATGTATTAAATTAAAAAAAAATAATTAACATAATTTTTTTTAATTATTAGAAAAGGATATATATAGCCTTTTCTTTTGGAGCGTTACTGATACGCCAATAAAAAAAGACATGTGGGACTCGAGAACTGCCATGGCAAAGCTATTGCATAGTATTTTGTTTTCAATAAAATGTATTAAATTAGAAAAAAATAATTAACATAATTTTTTTTAATTATTAGAAAAGGCTATAGCCTTTTCTTTTGGAGCGTTACTGATACGCCAATAAAAAAAGACATGTGGGACTCGAGAACTGCCATGGCAAAGCTATTGCATAGCATTTTGTTTTCAATAAAATGTATTAAATTAGAAAAAAATAATTAACATAATTTTTTTTAATTATTAGAAAAGGCTATAGCCTTTTCTTTTGGAGCGTTACTGATACGCCAATAAAAAAAGACATGTGGGACTCGAGAACTGCCATGGCAAAGCTATTGCATAGCATTTTGTTTTCAATAAAATGTATTAAATTAGAAAAAAATAATTAACATAATTTTTTTTAATTATTAGAAAAGGCTATAGCCTTTTCTTTTGGAGCGTTACTGATACGCCAATAAAAAAAGACATGTGGGACTCGAGAACTGCCATGGCAAAGCTATTGCATAGCATTTTGTTTTCAATAAAATGTATTAAATTAGAAAAAAATAATTAACATAATTTTTTTTAATTATTAGAAAAGGCTATAGCCTTTTCTTTTGGAGCGTTACTGATACGCCAATAAAAAAAGACATGTGGGACTCGAGAACTGCCATGGCAAAGCTATTGCATAGCATTTTGTTTTCAATAAAATGTATTAAATTAGAAAAAAATAATTAACATAATTTTTTTTAATTATTAGAAAAGGCTATTATAGCCTTTTCTTTTGGAGCGTTACTGATACGCCAATAAAAAAAGACATGTGGGACTCGAGAACTGCCATGGCAAAGCTATTGCATAGCATTTTGTTTTCAATAAAATGTATTAAATTAGAAAAAAATAATTAACATAATTTTTTTTAATTATTAGAAAAGGCTATAGCCTTTTCTTTTGGAGCGTTACTGATACGCCAATAAAAAAAGACATGTGGGACTCGAGAACTGCCATGGCAAAGCTATTGCATAGCATTTTGTTTTCAATAAAATGTATTAAATTAGAAAAAAATAATTAACATAATTTTTTTTAATTATTAGAAAAGGCTATAGCCTTTTCTTTTGGAGCGTTACTGATACGCCAATAAAAAAAGACATGTGGGACTCGAGAACTGCCATGGCAAAGCTATTGCATAGCATTTTGTTTTCAATAAAATGTATTAAATTAGAAAAAAATAATTAACATAATTTTTTTTAATTATTAGAAAAGGCTATAGCCTTTTCTTTTGGAGCGTTACTGATACGCCAATAAAAAAAGACATGTGGGACTCGAGAACTGCCATGGCAAAGCTATTGCATAGCATTTTGTTTTCAATAAAATGTATTAAATTAGAAAAAAATAATTAACATAATTTTTTTTAATTATTAGAAAAGGCTATAGCCTTTTCTTTTGGAGCGTTACTGATACGCCAATAAAAAAAGACATGTGGGACTCGAGAACTGCCATGGCAAAGCTATTGCATAGCATTTTGTTTTCAATAAAATGTATTAAATTAGAAAAAAATAATTAACATAATTTTTTTTAATTATTAGAAAAGGCTATAGCCTTTTCTTTTGGAGCGTTACTGATACGCCAATAAAAAAAGACATGTGGGACTCGAGAACTGCCATGGCAAAGCTATTGCATAGCATTTTGTTTTCAATAAAATGTATTAAATTAGAAAAAAATAATTAACATAATTTTTTTTAATTATTAGAAAAGGCTATAGCCTTTTCTTTTGGAGCGTTACTGATACGCCAATAAAAAAAGACATGTGGGACTCGAGAACTGCCATGGCAAAGCTATTGCATAGCATTTTGTTTTCAATAAAATGTATTAAATTAGAAAAAAATAATTAACATAATTTTTTTTAATTATTAGAAAAGGCTATAGCCTTTTCTTTTGGAGCGTTACTGATACGCCAATAAAAAAAGACATGTGGGACTCGAGAACTGCCATGGCAAAGCTATTGCATAGCATTTTGTTTTCAATAAAATGTATTAAATTAGAAAAAAATAATTAACATAATTTTTTTTAATTATTAGAAAAGGCTATAGCCTTTTCTTTTGGAGCGTTACTGATACGCCAATAAAAAAAGACATGTGGGACTCGAGAACTGCCATGGCAAAGCTATTGCATAGCATTTTGTTTTCAATAAAATGTATTAAATTAGAAAAAAATAATTAACATAATTTTTTTTAATTATTAGAAAAGGCTATAGCCTTTTCTTTTGGAGCGTTACTGATACGCCAATAAAAAAAGACATGTGGGACTCGAGAACTGCCATGGCAAAGCTATTGCATAGCATTTTGTTTTCAATAAAATGTATTAAATTAGAAAAAAATAATTAACATAATTTTTTTTAATTATTAGAAAAGGCTATAGCCTTTTCTTTTGGAGCGTTACTGATACGCCAATAAAAAAAGACATGTGGGACTCGAGAACTGCCATGGCAAAGCTATTGCATAGCATTTTGTTTTCAATAAAATGTATTAAATTAGAAAAAAATAATTAACATAATTTTTTTTAATTATTAGAAAAGGCTATAGCCTTTTCTTTTGGAGCGTTACTGATACGCCAATAAAAAAAGACATGTGGGACTCGAGAACTGCCATGGCAAAGCTATTGCATAGCATTTTGTTTTCAATAAAATGTATTAAATTAGAAAAAAATAATTAACATAATTTTTTTTAATTATTAGAAAAGGCTATAGCCTTTTCTTTTGGAGCGTTACTGATACGCCAATAAAAAAAGACATGTGGGACTCGAGAACTGCCATGGCAAAGCTATTGCATAGCATTTTGTTTTCAATAAAATGTATTAAATTAGAAAAAAATAATTAACATAATTTTTTTTAATTATTAGAAAAGGCTATAGCCTTTTCCTTTGGAGCGTTACTGATACGCCAATAAAAAAAGACATTTGGGACTCGAGAACTGCACTGGCAAAGCTATTGCATAGCATTTTGTTTTCAATAAAATGTATTAAATTAGAAAAAAATAATTAACATAATTTTTTTTAATTATTAGAAAAGGCTATAGCCTTTTCTATTGGAGCGTTACTGATACGCCAATAAAAAAAGACATGTGGGACTCGAGAACTGCCATGGCAAAGCTATTGCATAGCATTTTGTTTTCAATAAAATGTATTAAATTAGAAAAAAATAATTAACATAATTTTTTTTAATTATTAGAAAAGGCTATAGCCTTTTCCTTTGGAGCGTTACTGATACGCCAATAAAAAAAGACATTTGGGACTCGAGAACTGCACTGGCAAAGCTATTGCATAGCATTTTGTTTTCAATAAAATGTATTAAATTAGAAAAAAATAATTAACATAATTTTTTTTAATTATTAGAAAAGGCTATAGCCTTTTCTTTTGGAGCGTTACTGATACGCCAATAAAAAAAGACATGTGGGACTCGAGAACTGCCATGGCAAAGCTATTGCATAGCATTTTGTTTTCAATAAAATGTATTAAATTAGAAAAAAATAATTAACATAATTTTTTTTAATTATTAGAAAAGGCTATAGCCTTTTCCTTTGGAGCGTTACTGATACGCCAATAAAAAAAGACATTTGGGACTCGAGAACTGCACTGGCAAAGCTATTGCATAGCATTTTGTTTTCAATAAAATGTATTAAATTAGAAAAAAATAATTAACATAATTTTTTTTAATTATTAGAAAAGGCTATAGCCTTTTCTTTTGGAGCGTTACTGATACGCCAATAAAAAAAGACATGTGGCACTCGAGAACTGCACTGGCAAAGCTATTGCATAGCATTTTGTTTTCAATAAAATGTATTAAATTAGAAAAAAATAATTAACATAATTTTTTTTAATTATTAGAAAAGGCTATAGCCTTTTCTTTTGGAGCGTTACTGATACGCCAATAAAAAAAGACATGTGGGACTCGAGAACTGCCATGGCAAACCTATTGCATAGCATTTTGTTTTCAATAAAATGTATTAAATTAAAAAAAATAATTAAAATAATTTTTTTTAATTATTAGAAAAGGCCTTTTCTTTTGGAGCGTTAATGATACGCCAATAAAAAAAGACATGTGGGACTCGAGAACTGCCATGGCAAAGCTATTGCATAGCATTTTGTTTTCAATAAAATGTATTAAATTAGAAAAAAATAATTAACATAATTTTTTTTAATTATTAGAAAAGGCTATAGCCTTTTCTATTGGAGCGTTACTGATACGCCAATAAAAAAAGACATGTGGGACTCGAGAACTGCCATGGCAAAGCTATTGCATAGCATTTTGTTTTCAATAAAATGTATTAAATTAGAAAAAAATAATTAACATAATTTTTTTTAATTATTAGAAAAGGCTATAGCCTTTTCTTTTGGAGCGTTACTGATACGCCAATAAAAAAAGACATGTGGGACTCGAGAACTGCCATGGCAAACCTATTGCATAGCATTTTGTTTTCAATAAAATGTATTAAATTAAAAAAAATAATTAAAATAATTTTTTTTAATTATTAGAAAAGGCCTTTTCTTTTGGAGCGTTACTGATACGCCAATAAAAAAAGACATGTGGCACTCGAGAACTGCACTGGCAAAGCTATTGCATAGCATTTTGTTTTCAATAAAATGTATTAAATTAGAAAAAAATAATTAACATAATTTTTTTTAATTATTAGAAAAGGCTATAGCCTTTTCTTTTGGAGCGTTACTGATACGCCAATAAAAAAAGACATGTGGGACTCGAGAACTGCCATGGCAAACCTATTGCATAGCATTTTGTTTTCAATAAAATGTATTAAATTAAAAAAAATAATTAAAATAATTTTTTTTAATTATTAGAAAAGGCCTTTTCTTTTGGAGCGTTACTGATACGCCAATAAAAAAAGACATGTGGCACTCGAGAACTGCCATGGCAAAGCTATTGCATAGCATTTTGTTTTCAATAAAATGTATTAAATTAGAAAAAAATAATTAACATAATTTTTTTTAATTATTAGAAAAGGCTATAGCCTTTTCTTTTGGAGCGTTACTGATACGCCAATAAAAAAGACATGTGGCACTCGAGAACTGCCATGGCAAAGCTATTGCATAGCATTTGGTTTTCAATAAAATGTATTAAATTAAAAAAAATAATTAAAATAATTTTTTTTAATTATTAGAAAAGGCTATAGCCTTTTCTTTTGGAGCGTTACTGATACGCCAATAAAAAAAGACATGTGGCACTCGAGAACTGCCATGGCAAAGCTATTGCATAGCATTTTGTTTTCAATAAAATGTATTAAATTAGAAAAAAATAATTAACATAATTTTTTTTAATTATTAGAAAAGGCTATAGCCTTTTCTTTTGGAGCGTTACTGATACGCCAATAAAAAAAGACATGTGGCGCTCGAGAACTGCCATGGCAAAGCTATTGCATAGCATTTTGTTTTCAATAAAATGTATTAAATTAGAAAAAAATAATTAACATAATTTTTTTTAATTATTAGAAAAGGCTATAGCCTTTGCTTTTGGAGCGTTACTGATACGCCAATAAAAAAAGACATGTGGGACTCGAGAACTGCCATGGCAAACCTATTGCATAGCATTTTGTTTTCAATAAAATGTATTAAATTAGAAAAAAATAATTAACATAATTTTTTTTAATTATTAGAAAAGGCTATAGCCTTTTCTTTTGGAGCGTTACTGATACGCCAATAAAAAAAGACATGTGGGACTCGAGAACTGCCATGGCAAAGCTATTGCATAGCATTTTGTTTTCAATAAAATGTATTAAATTAGAAAAAAATAATTAACATAATTTTTTTTAATAATTAGAAAAGGCTATAGCCTTTTTTTTTGGAGCGTTACTGATACGCCAATAAAAAAAGACATGTGGGACTCGAGAACTGCCATGGCAAACCTATTGCATAGCATTTTGTTTTCAATAAAATGTATTAAATTAGAAAAAAATAATTAACATAATTTTTTTTAATTATTAGAAAAGGCTATAGCCTTTTCTTTTGGAGCGTTACTGATACGCCAATAAAAAAAGACATGTGGGACTCGAGAACTGCCATGGCAAACCTATTGCATAGCATTTTGTTTTCAATAAAATGTATTAAATTAGAAAAAAATAATTAACATAATTTTTTTTAATTATTAGAAAAGGCTATAGCCTTTTCTTTTGGAGCGTTACTGATACGCCAATAAAAAAAGACATGTGGGACTCGAGAACTGCCATGGCAAAGCTATTGCATAGCATTTTGTTTTCAATAAAATGTATTAAATTAGAAAAAAATAATTAACATAATTTTTTTTAATTATTAGAAAAGGCTATATATAGCCTTTTCTTTTGGAGCGTTACTGATACGCCAATAAAAAAAGACATGTGGGACTCGAGAACTGCCATGGCAAAGCTATTGCATAGCATTTTGTTTTCAATAAAATGTATTAAATTAGAAAAAAATAATTAACATAATTTTTTTTAATTATTAGAAAAGGCTATAGCCTTTTCTTTTGGAGCGTTACTGATACGCCAATAAAAAAAGACATGTGGGACTCGAGAACTGCCATGGCAAAGCTATTGCATAGCATTTTGTTTTCAATAAAATGTATTAAATTAGAAAAAAATAATTAACATAATTTTTTTTAATTATTAGAAAAGGCTATAGCCTTTTCTTTTGGAGCGTTACTGATACGCCAATAAAAAAAGACAAGTGGGACTCGAGAACTGCCATGGCAAAGCTATTGCATAGCATTTTGTTTTCAATAAAATGTATTAAATTAGAAAAAAATAATTAACATAATTTTTTTTAATTATTAGAAAAGGCTATAGCCTTTTCTTTTGGAGCGTTACTGATACGCCAATAAAAAAAGACATGTGGGACTCGAGAACTGCCATGGCAAAGCTATTGCATAGCATTTTGTTTTCAATAAAATGTATTAAATTAGAAAAAAATAATTAACATAATTTTTTTTAATTATTAGAAAAGGCTATAGCCTTTTCTTTTGGAGCGTTACTGATACGCCAATAAAAAAAGACATGTGGGACTCGAGAACTGCCATGGCAAAGCTATTGCATAGCATTTTGTTTTCAATAAAATGTATTAAATTAGAAAAAAATAATTAACATAATTTTTTTTAATTATTAGAAAAGGCTATAGCCTTTTCTTTTGGAGCGTTACTGATACGCCAATAAAAAAAGACATGTGGGACTCGAGAACTGCCATGGCAAAGCTATTGCATAGCATTTTGTTTTCAATAAAATGTATTAAATTAGAAAAAAATAATTAACATAATTTTTTTTAATTATTAGAAAAGGCTATAGCCTTTTCCTTTGGAGCGTTACTGATACGCCAATAAAAAAAGACATTTGGGACTCGAGAACTGCACTGGCAAAGCTATTGCATAGCATTTTGTTTTCAATAAAATGTATTAAATTAGAAAAAAATAATTAACATAATTTTTTTTAATTATTAGAAAAGGCTATAGCCTTTTCTTTTGGAGCGTTACTGATACGCCAATAAAAAAAGACATGTGGCACTCGAGAACTGCACTGGCAAAGCTATTGCATAGCATTTTGTTTTCAATAAAATGTATTAAATTAGAAAAAAATAATTAACATAATTTTTTTTAATTATTAGAAAAGGCTATAGCCTTTTCTTTTGGAGCGTTACTGATACGCCAATAAAAAAAGACATGTGGCACTCGAGAACTGCACTGGCAAAGCTATTGCATAGCATTTTGTTTTCAATAAAATGTATTAAATTAGAAAAAAATAATTAACATAATTTTTTTTAATTATTAGAAAAGGCTATAGCCTTTTCCTTTGGAGCGTTACTGATACGCCAATAAAAAAAGACATTTGGGACTCGAGAACTGCACTGGCAAAGCTATTGCATAGCATTTTGTTTTCAATAAAATGTATTAAATTAGAAAAAAATAATTAACATAATTTTTTTTAATTATTAGAAAAGGCTATAGCCTTTTCTTTTGGAGCGTTACTGATACGCCAATAAAAAAAGACATGTGGGACTCGAGAACTGCCATGGCAAACCTATTGCATAGCATTTTGTTTTCAATAAAATGTATTAAATTAAAAAAAATAATTAAAATAATTTTTTTTAATTATTAGAAAAGGCCTTTTCTTTTGGAGCGTTACTGATACGCCAATAAAAAAAGACATGTGGGACTCGAGAACTGCCATGGCAAACCTATTGCATAGCATTTTGTTTTCAATAAAATGTATTAAATTAAAAAAAATAATTAAAATAATTTTTTTTAATTATTAGAAAAGGCCTTTTCTTTTGGAGCGTTACTGATACGCCAATAAAAAAAGACATGTGGGACTCGAGAACTGCCATGGCAAAGCTATTGCATAGCATTTTGTTTTCAATAAAATGTATTAAATTAGAAAAAAATAATTAACATAATTTTTTTTAATTATTAGAAAAGGCTATAGCCTTTTCCTTTGGAGCGTTACTGATACGCCAATAAAAAAAGACATTTGGGACTCGAGAACTGCACTGGCAAAGCTATTGCATAGCATTTTGTTTTCAATAAAATGTATTAAATTAGAAAAAAATAATTAACATAATTTTTTTTAATTATTAGAAAAGGCTATAGCCTTTTCTTTTGGAGCGTTACTGATACGCCAATAAAAAAAGACATGTGGCACTCGAGAACTGCACTGGCAAAGCTATTGCATAGCATTTTGTTTTCAATAAAATGTATTAAATTAGAAAAAAATAATTAACATAATTTTTTTTAATTATTAGAAAAGGCTATAGCCTTTTCTTTTGGAGCGTTACTGATACGCCAATAAAAAAAGACATGTGGGACTCGAGAACTGCCATGGCAAACCTATTGCATAGCATTTTGTTTTCAATAAAATGTATTAAATTAAAAAAAATAATTAAAATAATTTTTTTTAATTATTAGAAAAGGCCTTTTCTTTTGGAGCGTTACTGATACGCCAATAAAAAAAGACATGTGGCACTCGAGAACTGCCATGGCAAAGCTATTGCATAGCATTTTGTTTTCAATAAAATGTATTAAATTAGAAAAAAATAATTAACATAATTTTTTTTAATTATTAGAAAAGGCTATAGCCTTTTCTTTTGGAGCGTTACTGATACGCCAATAAAAAAGACATGTGGCACTCGAGAACTGCCATGGCAAAGCTATTGCATAGCATTTGGTTTTCAATAAAATGTATTAAATTAAAAAAAATAATTAAAATAATTTTTTTTAATTATTAGAAAAGGCTATAGCCTTTTCTTTTGGAGCGTTACTGATACGCCAATAAAAAAAGACATGTGGCACTCGAGAACTGCCATGGCAAAGCTATTGCATAGCATTTTGTTTTCAATAAAATGTATTAAATTAGAAAAAAATAATTAACATAATTTTTTTTAATTATTAGAAAAGGCTATAGCCTTTTCTTTTGGAGCGTTACTGATACGCCAATAAAAAAAGACATGTGGCGCTCGAGAACTGCCATGGCAAAGCTATTGCATAGCATTTTGTTTTCAATAAAATGTATTAAATTAGAAAAAAATAATTAACATAATTTTTTTTAATTATTAGAAAAGGCTATAGCCTTTGCTTTTGGAGCGTTACTGATACGCCAATAAAAAAAGACATGTGGGACTCGAGAACTGCCATTGCAAACCTATTGCATAGCATTTTGTTTTCAATAAAATGTATTAAATTAGAAAAAAATAATTAACATAATTTTTTTTAATTATTAGAAAAGGCTATAGCCTTTTCTTTTGGAGCGTTACTGATACGCCAATAAAAAAAGACATGTGGGACTCGAGAACTGCCATGGCAAAGCTATTGCATAGCATTTTGTTTTCAATAAAATGTATTAAATTAGAAAAAAATAATTAACATAATTTTTTTTAATAATTAGAAAAGGCTATAGCCTTTTTTTTTGGAGCGTTACTGATACGCCAATAAAAAAAGACATGTGGGACTCGAGAACTGCCATGGCAAACCTATTGCATAGCATTTTGTTTTCAATAAAATGTATTAAATTAGAAAAAAATAATTAACATAATTTTTTTTAATTATTAGAAAAGGCTATAGCCTTTTCTTTTGGAGCGTTACTGATACGCCAATAAAAAAAGACATGTGGGACTCGAGAACTGCCATGGCAAACCTATTGCATAGCATTTTGTTTTCAATAAAATGTATTAAATTAGAAAAAAATAATTAACATAATTTTTTTTAATTATTAGAAAAGGCTATAGCCTTTTCTTTTGGAGCGTTACTGATACGCCAATAAAAAAAGACATGTGGGACTCGAGAACTGCCATGGCAAAGCTATTGCATAGCATTTTGTTTTCAATAAAATGTATTAAATTAGAAAAAAATAATTAACATAATTTTTTTTAATTATTAGAAAAGGCTATATATAGCCTTTTCTTTTGGAGCGTTACTGATACGCCAATAAAAAAAGACATGTGGCACTCGAGAACTGCCATGGCAAAGCAATTGCATAGCATTTTGTTTTCAATAAAATGTATTAAATTAGAAAAAAATAATTAACATAATTTTTTTTAATTATTAGAAAAGGATATAGCCTTTTCTTTTGGAGCGTTACTGATACGCCAATAAAAAAAGACATGTGGGACTCGAGAACTGCCATGGCAAAGCTATTGCATAGCATTTTGTTTTCAATAAAATGTATTAAATTAAAAAAAAATAATTAACATAATTTTTTTTAATTATTAGAAAAGGCTATAGCCTTTTCTTTTGGAGCGTTACTGATACGCCAATAAAAAAAGACATGTGGGACTCGAGAACTGCCATGGCAAAGCTATTGCATAGCATTTTGTTTTCAATAAAATGTATTAAATTAGAAAAAAATAATTAACATAATTTTTTTTAATTATTAGAAAAGGCTATATATAGCCTTTTCTTTTGGAGCGTTACTGATACGCCAATAAAAAAAGACATGTGGGACTCGAGAACTGCCATGGCAAAGCTATTGCATAGCATTTTGTTTTCAATAAAATGTATTAAATTAAAAAAAAATAATTAACATAATTTTTTTTAATTATTAGAAAAGGCTATAGCCTTTTCTTTTGGAGCGTTACTGATACGCCAATAAAAAAAGACATGTGGGACTCGAGAACTGCCATGGCAAAGCTATTGCATAGCATTTTGTTTTCAATAAAATGTATTAAATTAGAAAAAAATTATTAACATAATTTTTTTTAATTATTAGAAAAGGCTATATATAGCCTTTTCTTTTGGAGCGTTACTGATACGCCAATAAAAAAAGACATGTGGCACTCGAGAACTGCCGCGGCAAAGCTATTGCATAGCATTTTGTTTTCAATAAAATGTATTAAATTAAAAAAAATAATTAAAATAATTTTTTTTAATTAATAGAAAAGGCTATTATAGCCTTTTCTTTTGGAGCGTTACTGATACGCCAATAAAAAAAGACATGTGGCGCTCGAGAACTGCCATGGCAAAGCTATTGCATAGCATTTTGTTTTCAATAAAATGTATTAAATTAGAAAAAAATAATTAACATAATTTTTTTTAATTATTAGAAAAGGCTATATATAGCCTTTTCTTTTGGAGCGTTACTGATACGCCAATAAAAAAAGACATGTGGCACTCGAGAACTGCCGCGGCAAAGCTATTGCATAGCATTTTGTTTTCAATAAAATGTATTAAATTAGAAAAAAATAATTAACATAATTTTTTTTTAATTATTAGAAAAGGCTATAGCCTTTTCTTTTGGAGCGTTACTGATACGCCAATAAAAAAAGACATGTGGGACTCGAGAACTGCCATGGCAAAGCTATTGCATAGCATTTTGTTTTCAATAAAATGTATTAAATTAAAAAAAAATAATTAACATAATTTTTTTTAATTATTAGAAAAGGATATAGCCTTTTCTTTTGGAGCGTTACTGATACGCCAATAAAAAAAGACATGTGGGACTCGAGAACTGCCATGGCAAAGCTATTGCATAGCATTTTGTTTTCAATAAAATGTATTAAATTAAAAAAAAATAATTAACATAATTTTTTTTAATTATTAGAAAAGGATATATATAGCCTTTTCTTTTGGAGCGTTACTGATACGCCAATAAAAAAAGACATGTGGGACTCGAGAACTGCCATGGCAAAGCTATTGCATAGCATTTTGTTTTCAATAAAATGTATTAAATTAAAAAAAAATAATTAACATAATTTTTTTTAATTATTAGAAAAGGATATAGCCTTTTCTTTTGGAGCGTTACTGATACGCCAATAAAAAAAGACATGTGGGACTCGAGAACTGCCATGGCAAAGCTATTGCATAGCATTTTGTTTTCAATAAAATGTATTAAATTAAAAAAAAATAATTAACATAATTTTTTTTAATTATTAGAAAAGGATATAGCCTTTTCTTTTGGAGCGTTACTGATACGCCAATAAAAAAAAGACATGTGGGACTCGAGAACTGCCATGGCAAAGCTATTGCATAGCATTTTGTTTTCAATAAAATGTATTAAATTAGAAAAAAATAATTAACATAATTTTTTTTAATTATTAGAAAAGGCTATAGCCTTTTCTTTTGGAGCGTTACTGATACGCCAATAAAAAAAGACATGTGGGACTCGAGAACTGCCATGGCAAAGCTATTGCATAGCATTTTGTTTTCAATAAAATGTATTAAATTAGAAAAAAATAATTAACATAATTTTTTTTAATTATTAGAAAAGGCTATAGCCTTTTCTTTTGGAGCGTTACTGATACGCCAATAAAAAAAGACATGTGGGACTCGAGAACTGCCATGGCAAACCTATTGCATAGCATTTTGTTTTCAATAAAATGTATTAAATTAGAAAAAAATAATTAACATAATTTTTTTTAATTATTAGAAAAGGATATAGCCTTTTCTTTTGGAGCGTTACTGATACGCCAATAAAAAAAGACATGTGGGACTCGAGAACTGCCATGGCAAAGCTATTGCATAGCATTTTGTTTTCAATAAAATGTATTAAATTAAAAAAAAATAATTAACATAATTTTTTTTAATTATTAGAAAAGGCTATAGCCTTTTCTTTTGGAGCGTTACTGATACGCCAATAAAAAAAGACATGTGGGACTCGAGAACTGCCATGGCAAAGCTATTGCATAGCATTTTGTTTTCAATAAAATGTATTAAATTAGAAAAAAATAATTAACATAATTTTTTTTAATTATTAGAAAAGGCTATATATAGCCTTTTCTTTTGGAGCGTTACTGATACGCCAATAAAAAAAGACATGTGGGACTCGAGAACTGCCATGGCAAAGCTATTGCATAGCATTTTGTTTTCAATAAAATGTATTAAATTAAAAAAAAATAATTAACATAATTTTTTTTAATTATTAGAAAAGGCTATAGCCTTTTCTTTTGGAGCGTTACTGATACGCCAATAAAAAAAGACATGTGGGACTCGAGAACTGCCATGGCAAAGCTATTGCATAGCATTTTGTTTTCAATAAAATGTATTAAATTAGAAAAAAATTATTAACATAATTTTTTTTAATTATTAGAAAAGGCTATATATAGCCTTTTCTTTTGGAGCGTTACTGATACGCCAATAAAAAAAGACATGTGGCACTCGAGAACTGCCATGGCAAAGCAATTGCATAGCATTTTGTTTTCAATAAAATGTATTAAATTAGAAAAAAATAATTAACATAATTTTTTTTAATTATTAGAAAAGGATATAGCCTTTTCTTTTGGAGCGTTACTGATACGCCAATAAAAAAAGACATGTGGGACTCGAGAACTGCCATGGCAAAGCTATTGCATAGCATTTTGTTTTCAATAAAATGTATTAAATTAAAAAAAAATAATTAACATAATTTTTTTTAATTATTAGAAAAGGCTATAGCCTTTTCTTTTGGAGCGTTACTGATACGCCAATAAAAAAAGACATGTGGGACTCGAGAACTGCCATGGCAAAGCTATTGCATAGCATTTTGTTTTCAATAAAATGTATTAAATTAGAAAAAAATAATTAACATAATTTTTTTTAATTATTAGAAAAGGCTATATATAGCCTTTTCTTTTGGAGCGTTACTGATACGCCAATAAAAAAAGACATGTGGGACTCGAGAACTGCCATGGCAAAGCTATTGCATAGCATTTTGTTTTCAATAAAATGTATTAAATTAAAAAAAAATAATTAACATAATTTTTTTTAATTATTAGAAAAGGCCTTTTCTTTTGGAGCGTTACTGATACGCCAATAAAAAAAGACATGTGGGACTCGAGAACTGCCATGGCAAAGCTATTGCATAGCATTTTGTTTTCAATAAAATGTATTAAATTAGAAAAAAATTATTAACATAATTTTTTTTAATTATTAGAAAAGGCTATATATAGCCTTTTCTTTTGGAGCGTTACTGATACGCCAATAAAAAAAGACATGTGGCACTCGAGAACTGCCATGGCAAAGCAATTGCATAGCATTTTGTTTTCAATAAAATGTATTAAATTAGAAAAAAATAATTAACATAATTTTTTTTAATTATTAGAAAAGGATATAGCCTTTTCTTTTGGAGCGTTACTGATACGCCAATAAAAAAAGACATGTGGGACTCGAGAACTGCCATGGCAAAGCTATTGCATAGCATTTTGTTTTCAATAAAATGTATTAAATTAAAAAAAAATAATTAACATAATTTTTTTTAATTATTAGAAAAGGCTATAGCCTTTTCTTTTGGAGCGTTACTGATACGCCAATAAAAAAAGACATGTGGGACTCGAGAACTGCCATGGCAAAGCTATTGCATAGCATTTTGTTTTCAATAAAATGTATTAAATTAGAAAAAAATAATTAACATAATTTTTTTTAATTATTAGAAAAGGCTATATATAGCCTTTTCTTTTGGAGCGTTACTGATACGCCAATAAAAAAAGACATGTGGGACTCGAGAACTGCCATGGCAAAGCTATTGCATAGCATTTTGTTTTCAATAAAATGTATTAAATTAAAAAAAAATAATTAACATAATTTTTTTTAATTATTAGAAAAGGCTATAGCCTTTTCTTTTGGAGCGTTACTGATACGCCAATAAAAAAAGACATGTGGGACTCGAGAACTGCCATGGCAAAGCTATTGCATAGCATTTTGTTTTCAATAAAATGTATTAAATTAGAAAAAAATTATTAACATAATTTTTTTTAATTATTAGAAAAGGCTATATATAGCCTTTTCTTTTGGAGCGTTACTGATACGCCAATAAAAAAAGACATGTGGCACTCGAGAACTGCCGCGGCAAAGCTATTGCATAGCATTTTGTTTTCAATAAAATGTATTAAATTAAAAAAAATAATTAAAATAATTTTTTTTAATTAATAGAAAAGGCTATTATAGCCTTTTCTTTTGGAGCGTTACTGATACGCCAATAAAAAAAGACATGTGGCGCTCGAGAACTGCCATGGCAAAGCTATTGCATAGCATTTTGTTTTCAATAAAATGTATTAAATTAGAAAAAAATAATTAACATAATTTTTTTTAATTATTAGAAAAGGCTATATATAGCCTTTTCTTTTGGAGCGTTACTGATACGCCAATAAAAAAAGACATGTGGCACTCGAGAACTGCCGCGGCAAAGCTATTGCATAGCATTTTGTTTTCAATAAAATGTATTAAATTAGAAAAAAATAATTAACATAATTTTTTTTTAATTATTAGAAAAGGCTATAGCCTTTTCTTTTGGAGCGTTACTGATACGCCAATAAAAAAAGACATGTGGGACTCGAGAACTGCCATGGCAAAGCTATTGCATAGCATTTTGTTTTCAATAAAATGTATTAAATTAAAAAAAAATAATTAACATAATTTTTTTTAATTATTAGAAAAGGATATAGCCTTTTCTTTTGGAGCGTTACTGATACGCCAATAAAAAAAGACATGTGGGACTCGAGAACTGCCATGGCAAAGCTATTGCATAGCATTTTGTTTTCAATAAAATGTATTAAATTAAAAAAAAATAATTAACATAATTTTTTTTAATTATTAGAAAAGGATATAGCCTTTTCTTTTGGAGCGTTACTGATACGCCAATAAAAAAAGACATGTGGCACTCGAGAACTGCCATGGCAAAGCAATTGCATAGCATTTTGTTTTCAATAAAATGTATTAAATTAGAAAAAAATAATTAACATAATTTTTTTTAATTATTAGAAAAGGATATAGCCTTTTCTTTTGGAGCGTTACTGATACGCCAATAAAAAAAGACATGTGGGACTCGAGAACTGCCATGGCAAAGCTATTGCATAGCATTTTGTTTTCAATAAAATGTATTAAATTAAAAAAAAATAATTAACATAATTTTTTTTAATTATTAGAAAAGGCTATAGCCTTTTCTTTTGGAGCGTTACTGATACGCCAATAAAAAAAGACATGTGGGACTCGAGAACTGCCATGGCAAAGCTATTGCATAGCATTTTGTTTTCAATAAAATGTATTAAATTAGAAAAAAATAATTAACATAATTTTTTTTAATTATTAGAAAAGGCTATAGCCTTTTCTTTTGGAGCGTTACTGATACGCCAATAAAAAAAGACATGTGGGACTCGAGAACTGCCATGGCAAAGCTATTGCATAGCATTTTGTTTTCAATAAAATGTATTAAATTAGAAAAAAATTATTAACATAATTTTTTTTAATTATTAGAAAAGGCTATATATAGCCTTTTCTTTTGGAGCGTTACTGATACGCCAATAAAAAAAGACATGTGGCACTCGAGAACTGCCGCGGCAAAGCTATTGCATAGCATTTTGTTTTCAATAAAATGTATTAAATTAAAAAAAATAATTAAAATAATTTTTTTTAATTAATAGAAAAGGCTATTATAGCCTTTTCTTTTGGAGCGTTACTGATACGCCAATAAAAAAAGACATGTGGCGCTCGAGAACTGCCATGGCAAAGCTATTGCATAGCATTTTGTTTTCAATAAAATGTATTAAATTAGAAAAAAATAATTAACATAATTTTTTTTAATTATTAGAAAAGGCTATATATAGCCTTTTCTTTTGGAGCGTTACTGATACGCCAATAAAAAAAGACATGTGGCACTCGAGAACTGCCGCGGCAAAGCTATTGCATAGCATTTTGTTTTCAATAAAATGTATTAAATTAGAAAAAAATAATTAACATAATTTTTTTTTAATTATTAGAAAAGGCTATAGCCTTTTCTTTTGGAGCGTTACTGATACGCCAATAAAAAAAGACATGTGGGACTCGAGAACTGCCATGGCAAAGCTATTGCATAGCATTTTGTTTTCAATAAAATGTATTAAATTAAAAAAAAATAATTAACATAATTTTTTTTAATTATTAGAAAAGGATATAGCCTTTTCTTTTGGAGCGTTACTGATACGCCAATAAAAAAAGACATGTGGGACTCGAGAACTGCCATGGCAAAGCTATTGCATAGCATTTTGTTTTCAATAAAATGTATTAAATTAAAAAAAAATAATTAACATAATTTTTTTTAATTATTAGAAAAGGATATAGCCTTTTCTTTTGGAGCGTTACTGATACGCCAATAAAAAAAGACATGTGGCACTCGAGAACTGCCATGGCAAAGCAATTG
Organism: Gymnocheta viridis; assembly: GCA_956483585.1. Classification (NCBI taxonomy): domain Eukaryota; kingdom Metazoa; phylum Arthropoda; class Insecta; order Diptera; family Tachinidae; genus Gymnocheta; species Gymnocheta viridis. The sequence goes on along the minus strand of OY101444.1, from coordinate 76,553,137 downwards.
CATAGCATTTTGTTTTCAATAAAATGTATTAAATTAGAAAAAAATAATTAACATAATTTTTTTTAATTATTAGAAAAGGATATAGCCTTTTCTTTTGGAGCGTTACTGATACGCCAATAAAAAAAGACATGTGGGACTCGAGAACTGCCATGGCAAAGCTATTGCATAGCATTTTGTTTTCAATAAAATGTATTAAATTAAAAAAAAATAATTAACATAATTTTTTTTAATTATTAGAAAAGGCTATAGCCTTTTCTTTTGGAGCGTTACTGATACGCCAATAAAAAAAGACATGTGGGACTCGAGAACTGCCATGGCAAAGCTATTGCATAGCATTTTGTTTTCAATAAAATGTATTAAATTAGAAAAAAATAATTAACATAATTTTTTTTAATTATTAGAAAAGGCTATAGCCTTTTCTTTTGGAGCGTTACTGATACGCCAATAAAAAAAGACATGTGGGACTCGAGAACTGCCATGGCAAAGCTATTGCATAGCATTTTGTTTTCAATAAAATGTATTAAATTAAAAAAAAATAATTAACATAATTTTTTTTAATTATTAGAAAAGGCTATAGCCTTTTCTTTTGGAGCGTTACTGATACGCCAATAAAAAAAGACATGTGGGACTCGAGAACTGCCATGGCAAAGCTATTGCATAGCATTTTGTTTTCAATAAAATGTATTAAATTAGAAAAAAATTATTAACATAATTTTTTTTAATTATTAGAAAAGGCTATATATAGCCTTTTCTTTTGGAGCGTTACTGATACGCCAATAAAAAAAGACATGTGGCACTCGAGAACTGCCGCGGCAAAGCTATTGCATAGCATTTTGTTTTCAATAAAATGTATTAAATTAAAAAAAATAATTAAAATAATTTTTTTTAATTAATAGAAAAGGCTATTATAGCCTTTTCTTTTGGAGCGTTACTGATACGCCAATAAAAAAAGACATGTGGCGCTCGAGAACTGCCATGGCAAAGCTATTGCATAGCATTTTGTTTTCAATAAAATGTATTAAATTAGAAAAAAATAATTAACATAATTTTTTTTAATTATTAGAAAAGGCTATATATAGCCTTTTCTTTTGGAGCGTTACTGATACGCCAATAAAAAAAGACATGTGGCACTCGAGAACTGCCGCGGCAAAGCTATTGCATAGCATTTTGTTTTCAATAAAATGTATTAAATTAGAAAAAAATAATTAACATAATTTTTTTTTAATTATTAGAAAAGGCTATAGCCTTTTCCTTTGGAGCGTTACTGATACGCCAATAAAAAAAGACATTTGGGACTCGAGAACTGCACTGGCAAAGCTATTGCATAGCATTTTCTTTTGGAGCGTTACTGATACGCCAATAAAAAAAGACATGTGGCACTCGAGAACTGCACTGGCAAAGCTATTGCATAGCATTTTGTTTTCAATAAAATGTATTAAATTAAAAAAAATAATTAAAATAATTTTTTTTAATTAATAGAAAAGGCTATTATAGCCTTTTCTTTTGGAGCGTTACTGATACGCCAATAAAAAAAGACATGTGGCGCTCGAGAACTGCCATGGCAAAGCTATTGCATAGCATTTTGTTTTCAATAAAATGTATTAAATTAGAAAAAAATAATTAACATAATTTTTTTTTAATTATTAGAAAAGGCTATAGCCTTTTCCTTTGGAGCGTTACTGATACGCCAATAAAAAAAGACATTTGGGACTCGAGAACTGCACTGGCAAAGCTATTGCATAGCATTTTCTTTTGGAGCGTTACTGATACGCCAATAAAAAAAGACATGTGGCACTCGAGAACTGCACTGGCAAAGCTATTGCATAGCATTTTGTTTTCAATAAAATGTATTAAATTAAAAAAAATAATTAAAATAATTTTTTTTAATTAATAGAAAAGGCTATTATAGCCTTTTCTTTTGGAGCGTTACTGATACGCCAATAAAAAAAGACATGTGGCGCTCGAGAACTGCCATGGCAAAGCTATTGCATAGCATTTTGTTTTCAATAAAATGTATTAAATTAGAAAAAAATTATTAACATAATTTTTTTTAATTATTAGAAAAGGCTATATATAGCCTTTTCTTTTGGAGCGTTACTGATACGCCAATAAAAAAAGACATGTGGCACTCGAGAACTGCCGCGGCAAAGCTATTGCATAGCATTTTGTTTTCAATAAAATGTATTAAATTAAAAAAAATAATTAAAATAATTTTTTTTAATTAATAGAAAAGGCTATTATAGCCTTTTCTTTTGGAGCGTTACTGATACGCCAATAAAAAAAGACATGTGGCGCTCGAGAACTGCCATGGCAAAGCTATTGCATAGCATTTTGTTTTCAATAAAATGTATTAAATTAGAAAAAAATAATTAACATAATTTTTTTTAATTATTAGAAAAGGCTATATATAGCCTTTTCTTTTGGAGCGTTACTGATACGCCAATAAAAAAAGACATGTGGCACTCGAGAACTGCCGCGGCAAAGCTATTGCATAGCATTTTGTTTTCAATAAAATGTATTAAATTAGAAAAAAATAATTAACATAATTTTTTTTTAATTATTAGAAAAGGCTATAGCCTTTTCCTTTGGAGCGTTACTGATACGCCAATAAAAAAAGACATTTGGGACTCGAGAACTGCACTGGCAAAGCTATTGCATAGCATTTTCTTTTGGAGCGTTACTGATACGCCAATAAAAAAAGACATGTGGCACTCGAGAACTGCACTGGCAAAGCTATTGCATAGCATTTTGTTTTCAATAAAATGTATTAAATTAGAAAAAAATAATTAACATAATTTTTTTTAATTATTAGAAAAGGCTATAGCCTTTTCCTTTGGAGCGTTACTGATACGCCAATAAAAAAAGACATGTGGCACTCGAGAACTGCCATGGCAAACCTATTGCATAGCATTTTGTTTTCAATAAAATGTATTAAATTAAAAAAAAATAATTAACATAATTTTTTTTAATTATTAGAAAAGGCTATAGCCTTTTCTTTTGGAGCGTTACTGATACGCCAATAAAAAAAGACATGTGGCACTCGAGAACTGCCATGGCAAAGCTATTGCATAGCATTTTGTTTTCAATAAAATGTATTAAATTAAAAAAAAATAATTAACATAATTTTTTTTAATTATTAGAAAAGGATATATATAGCCTTTTCTTTTGGAGCGTTACTGATACGCCAATAAAAAAAGACATGTGGGACTCGAGAACTGCCATGGCAAACCTATTGCATAGCATTTTGTTTTCAATAAAATGTATTAAATTAGAAAAAAATAATTAACATAATTTTTTTTAATTATTAGAAAAGGCTATAGCCTTTTCTTTTGGAGCGTTACTGATACGCCAATAAAAAAAGACATGTGGCACTCGAGAACTGCCATGGCAAAGCTATTGCATAGCATTTTGTTTTCAATAAAATGTATTAAATTAAAAAAAAATAATTAACATAATTTTTTTTAATTATTAGAAAAGGATATATATAGCCTTTTCTTTTGGAGCGTTACTGATACGCCAATAAAAAAAGACATGTGGGACTCGAGAACTGCCATGGCAAAGCTATTGCATAGCATTTTGTTTTCAATAAAATGTATTAAATTAAAAAAAAATAATTAACATAATTTTTTTTAATTATTAGAAAAGGATATATATAGCCTTTTCTTTTGGAGCGTTACTGATACGCCAATAAAAAAAGACATGTGGGACTCGAGAACTGCCATGGCAAAGCTATTGCATAGCATTTTGTTTTCAATAAAATGTATTAAATTAAAAAAAAATAATTAACATAATTTTTTTTAATTATTAGAAAAGGATATATATAGCCTTTTCTTTTGGAGCGTTACTGATACGCCAATAAAAAAAGACATGTGGCACTCGAGAACTGCCATGGCAAAGCTATTGCATAGCATTTTGTTTTCAATAAAATGTATTAAATTAGAAAAAAATAATTAACATAATTTTTTTTAATTATTAGAAAAGGCTATAGCCTTTTCTTTTGGAGCGTTACTGATACGCCAATAAAAAAAGACATGTGGGACTCGAGAACTGCCATGGCAAAGCTATTGCATAGCATTTTGTTTTCAATAAAATGTATTAAATTAGAAAAAAATAATTAACATAATTTTTTTTAATTATTAGAAAAGGCTATATATAGCCTTTTCTTTTGGAGCGTTACTGATACGCCAATAAAAAAAGACATGTGGGACTCGAGAACTGCCATGGCAAAGCTATTGCATAGCATTTTGTTTTCAATAAAATGTATTAAATTAAAAAAAAATAATTAACATAATTTTTTTTAATTATTAGAAAAGGCCTTTTCTTTTGGAGCGTTACTGATACGCCAATAAAAAAAGACATGTGGGACTCGAGAACTGCCATGGCAAAGCTATTGCATAGCATTTTGTTTTCAATAAAATGTATTAAATTAGAAAAAAATTATTAACATAATTTTTTTTAATTATTAGAAAAGGCTATATATAGCCTTTTCTTTTGGAGCGTTACTGATACGCCAATAAAAAAAGACATGTGGCACTCGAGAACTGCCATGGCAAAGCAATTGCATAGCATTTTGTTTTCAATAAAATGTATTAAATTAGAAAAAAATAATTAACATAATTTTTTTTAATTATTAGAAAAGGATATAGCCTTTTCTTTTGGAGCGTTACTGATACGCCAATAAAAAAAGACATGTGGGACTCGAGAACTGCCATGGCAAAGCTATTGCATAGCATTTTGTTTTCAATAAAATGTATTAAATTAAAAAAAAATAATTAACATAATTTTTTTTAATTATTAGAAAAGGCTATAGCCTTTTCTTTTGGAGCGTTACTGATACGCCAATAAAAAAAGACATGTGGGACTCGAGAACTGCCATGGCAAAGCTATTGCATAGCATTTTGTTTTCAATAAAATGTATTAAATTAGAAAAAAATAATTAACATAATTTTTTTTAATTATTAGAAAAGGCTATATATAGCCTTTTCTTTTGGAGCGTTACTGATACGCCAATAAAAAAAGACATGTGGGACTCGAGAACTGCCATGGCAAAGCTATTGCATAGCATTTTGTTTTCAATAAAATGTATTAAATTAAAAAAAAATAATTAACATAATTTTTTTTAATTATTAGAAAAGGCTATAGCCTTTTCTTTTGGAGCGTTACTGATACGCCAATAAAAAAAGACATGTGGGACTCGAGAACTGCCATGGCAAAGCTATTGCATAGCATTTTGTTTTCAATAAAATGTATTAAATTAGAAAAAAATTATTAACATAATTTTTTTTAATTATTAGAAAAGGCTATATATAGCCTTTTCTTTTGGAGCGTTACTGATACGCCAATAAAAAAAGACATGTGGCACTCGAGAACTGCCGCGGCAAAGCTATTGCATAGCATTTTGTTTTCAATAAAATGTATTAAATTAAAAAAAATAATTAAAATAATTTTTTTTAATTAATAGAAAAGGCTATTATAGCCTTTTCTTTTGGAGCGTTACTGATACGCCAATAAAAAAAGACATGTGGCGCTCGAGAACTGCCATGGCAAAGCTATTGCATAGCATTTTGTTTTCAATAAAATGTATTAAATTAGAAAAAAATAATTAACATAATTTTTTTTAATTATTAGAAAAGGCTATATATAGCCTTTTCTTTTGGAGCGTTACTGATACGCCAATAAAAAAAGACATGTGGCACTCGAGAACTGCCGCGGCAAAGCTATTGCATAGCATTTTGTTTTCAATAAAATGTATTAAATTAGAAAAAAATAATTAACATAATTTTTTTTAATTATTAGAAAAGGATATAGCCTTTTCTTTTGGAGCGTTACTGATACGCCAATAAAAAAAGACATGTGGGACTCGAGAACTGCCATGGCAAAGCTATTGCATAGCATTTTGTTTTCAATAAAATGTATTAAATTAAAAAAAAATAATTAACATAATTTTTTTTAATTATTAGAAAAGGATATAGCCTTTTCTTTTGGAGCGTTACTGATACGCCAATAAAAAAAGACATGTGGGACTCGAGAACTGCCATGGCAAAGCTATTGCATAGCATTTTGTTTTCAATAAAATGTATTAAATTAAAAAAAAATAATTAACATAATTTTTTTTAATTATTAGAAAAGGATATAGCCTTTTCTTTTGGAGCGTTACTGATACGCCAATAAAAAAAGACATGTGGGACTCGAGAACTGCCATGGCAAAGCTATTGCATAGCATTTTGTTTTCAATAAAATGTATTAAATTAGAAAAAAATTATTAACATAATTTTTTTTAATTATTAGAAAAGGCTATATATAGCCTTTTCTTTTGGAGCGTTACTGATACGCCAATAAAAAAAGACATGTGGCACTCGAGAACTGCCGCGGCAAAGCTATTGCATAGCATTTTGTTTTCAATAAAATGTATTAAATTAAAAAAAATAATTAAAATAATTTTTTTTAATTAATAGAAAAGGCTATTATAGCCTTTTCTTTTGGAGCGTTACTGATACGCCAATAAAAAAAGACATGTGGCGCTCGAGAACTGCCATGGCAAAGCTATTGCATAGCATTTTGTTTTCAATAAAATGTATTAAATTAGAAAAAAATAATTAACATAATTTTTTTTAATTATTAGAAAAGGCTATATATAGCCTTTTCTTTTGGAGCGTTACTGATACGCCAATAAAAAAAGACATGTGGCACTCGAGAACTGCCGCGGCAAAGCTATTGCATAGCATTTTGTTTTCAATAAAATGTATTAAATTAGAAAAAAATAATTAACATAATTTTTTTTAATTATTAGAAAAGGATATAGCCTTTTCTTTTGGAGCGTTACTGATACGCCAATAAAAAAAGACATGTGGGACTCGAGAACTGCCATGGCAAAGCTATTGCATAGCATTTTGTTTTCAATAAAATGTATTAAATTAAAAAAAAATAATTAACATAATTTTTTTTAATTATTAGAAAAGGATATAGCCTTTTCTTTTGGAGCGTTACTGATACGCCAATAAAAAAAGACATGTGGCACTCGAGAACTGCCATGGCAAAGCAATTGCATAGCATTTTGTTTTCAATAAAATGTATTAAATTAGAAAAAAATAATTAACATAATTTTTTTTAATTATTAGAAAAGGATATAGCCTTTTCTTTTGGAGCGTTACTGATACGCCAATAAAAAAAGACATGTGGGACTCGAGAACTGCCATGGCAAAGCTATTGCATAGCATTTTGTTTTCAATAAAATGTATTAAATTAAAAAAAAATAATTAACATAATTTTTTTTAATTATTAGAAAAGGCTATAGCCTTTTCTTTTGGAGCGTTACTGATACGCCAATAAAAAAAGACATGTGGGACTCGAGAACTGCCATGGCAAAGCTATTGCATAGCATTTTGTTTTCAATAAAATGTATTAAATTAGAAAAAAATAATTAACATAATTTTTTTTAATTATTAGAAAAGGCTATAGCCTTTTCTTTTGGAGCGTTACTGATACGCCAATAAAAAAAGACATGTGGGACTCGAGAACTGCCATGGCAAAGCTATTGCATAGCATTTTGTTTTCAATAAAATGTATTAAATTAAAAAAAAATAATTAACATAATTTTTTTTAATTATTAGAAAAGGCTATAGCCTTTTCTTTTGGAGCGTTACTGATACGCCAATAAAAAAAGACATGTGGGACTCGAGAACTGCCATGGCAAAGCTATTGCATAGCATTTTGTTTTCAATAAAATGTATTAAATTAGAAAAAAATTATTAACATAATTTTTTTTAATTATTAGAAAAGGCTATATATAGCCTTTTCTTTTGGAGCGTTACTGATACGCCAATAAAAAAAGACATGTGGCACTCGAGAACTGCCGCGGCAAAGCTATTGCATAGCATTTTGTTTTCAATAAAATGTATTAAATTAAAAAAAATAATTAAAATAATTTTTTTTAATTAATAGAAAAGGCTATTATAGCCTTTTCTTTTGGAGCGTTACTGATACGCCAATAAAAAAAGACATGTGGCGCTCGAGAACTGCCATGGCAAAGCTATTGCATAGCATTTTGTTTTCAATAAAATGTATTAAATTAGAAAAAAATAATTAACATAATTTTTTTTAATTATTAGAAAAGGCTATATATAGCCTTTTCTTTTGGAGCGTTACTGATACGCCAATAAAAAAAGACATGTGGCACTCGAGAACTGCCGCGGCAAAGCTATTGCATAGCATTTTGTTTTCAATAAAATGTATTAAATTAGAAAAAAATAATTAACATAATTTTTTTTTAATTATTAGAAAAGGCTATAGCCTTTTCCTTTGGAGCGTTACTGATACGCCAATAAAAAAAGACATTTGGGACTCGAGAACTGCACTGGCAAAGCTATTGCATAGCATTTTCTTTTGGAGCGTTACTGATACGCCAATAAAAAAAGACATGTGGCACTCGAGAACTGCACTGGCAAAGCTATTGCATAGCATTTTGTTTTCAATAAAATGTATTAAATTAAAAAAAATAATTAAAATAATTTTTTTTAATTAATAGAAAAGGCTATTATAGCCTTTTCTTTTGGAGCGTTACTGATACGCCAATAAAAAAAGACATGTGGCGCTCGAGAACTGCCATGGCAAAGCTATTGCATAGCATTTTGTTTTCAATAAAATGTATTAAATTAGAAAAAAATAATTAACATAATTTTTTTTTAATTATTAGAAAAGGCTATAGCCTTTTCCTTTGGAGCGTTACTGATACGCCAATAAAAAAAGACATTTGGGACTCGAGAACTGCACTGGCAAAGCTATTGCATAGCATTTTCTTTTGGAGCGTTACTGATACGCCAATAAAAAAAGACATGTGGCACTCGAGAACTGCACTGGCAAAGCTATTGCATAGCATTTTGTTTTCAATAAAATGTATTAAATTAAAAAAAATAATTAAAATAATTTTTTTTAATTAATAGAAAAGGCTATTATAGCCTTTTCTTTTGGAGCGTTACTGATACGCCAATAAAAAAAGACATGTGGCGCTCGAGAACTGCCATGGCAAAGCTATTGCATAGCATTTTGTTTTCAATAAAATGTATTAAATTAGAAAAAAATTATTAACATAATTTTTTTTAATTATTAGAAAAGGCTATATATAGCCTTTTCTTTTGGAGCGTTACTGATACGCCAATAAAAAAAGACATGTGGCACTCGAGAACTGCCGCGGCAAAGCTATTGCATAGCATTTTGTTTTCAATAAAATGTATTAAATTAAAAAAAATAATTAAAATAATTTTTTTTAATTAATAGAAAAGGCTATTATAGCCTTTTCTTTTGGAGCGTTACTGATACGCCAATAAAAAAAGACATGTGGCGCTCGAGAACTGCCATGGCAAAGCTATTGCATAGCATTTTGTTTTCAATAAAATGTATTAAATTAGAAAAAAATAATTAACATAATTTTTTTTAATTATTAGAAAAGGCTATATATAGCCTTTTCTTTTGGAGCGTTACTGATACGCCAATAAAAAAAGACATGTGGCACTCGAGAACTGCCGCGGCAAAGCTATTGCATAGCATTTTGTTTTCAATAAAATGTATTAAATTAGAAAAAAATAATTAACATAATTTTTTTTTAATTATTAGAAAAGGCTATAGCCTTTTCCTTTGGAGCGTTACTGATACGCCAATAAAAAAAGACATTTGGGACTCGAGAACTGCACTGGCAAAGCTATTGCATAGCATTTTCTTTTGGAGCGTTACTGATACGCCAATAAAAAAAGACATGTGGCACTCGAGAACTGCACTGGCAAAGCTATTGCATAGCATTTTGTTTTCAATAAAATGTATTAAATTAGAAAAAAATAATTAACATAATTTTTTTTAATTATTAGAAAAGGCTATAGCCTTTTCCTTTGGAGCGTTACTGATACGCCAATAAAAAAAGACATGTGGCACTCGAGAACTGCCATGGCAAACCTATTGCATAGCATTTTGTTTTCAATAAAATGTATTAAATTAAAAAAAAATAATTAACATAATTTTTTTTAATTATTAGAAAAGGCTATAGCCTTTTCTTTTGGAGCGTTACTGATACGCCAATAAAAAAAGACATGTGGCACTCGAGAACTGCCATGGCAAAGCTATTGCATAGCATTTTGTTTTCAATAAAATGTATTAAATTAAAAAAAAATAATTAACATAATTTTTTTTAATTATTAGAAAAGGATATATATAGCCTTTTCTTTTGGAGCGTTACTGATACGCCAATAAAAAAAGACATGTGGGACTCGAGAACTGCCATGGCAAACCTATTGCATAGCATTTTGTTTTCAATAAAATGTATTAAATTAGAAAAAAATAATTAACATAATTTTTTTTAATTATTAGAAAAGGCTATAGCCTTTTCTTTTGGAGCGTTACTGATACGCCAATAAAAAAAGACATGTGGCACTCGAGAACTGCCATGGCAAAGCTATTGCATAGCATTTTGTTTTCAATAAAATGTATTAAATTAAAAAAAAATAATTAACATAATTTTTTTTAATTATTAGAAAAGGATATATATAGCCTTTTCTTTTGGAGCGTTACTGATACGCCAATAAAAAAAGACATGTGGGACTCGAGAACTGCCATGGCAAAGCTATTGCATAGCATTTTGTTTTCAATAAAATGTATTAAATTAAAAAAAAATAATTAACATAATTTTTTTTAATTATTAGAAAAGGATATATATAGCCTTTTCTTTTGGAGCGTTACTGATACGCCAATAAAAAAAGACATGTGGGACTCGAGAACTGCCATGGCAAAGCTATTGCATAGCATTTTGTTTTCAATAAAATGTATTAAATTAAAAAAAAATAATTAACATAATTTTTTTTAATTATTAGAAAAGGATATATATAGCCTTTTCTTTTGGAGCGTTACTGATACGCCAATAAAAAAAGACATGTGGCACTCGAGAACTGCCATGGCAAAGCTATTGCATAGCATTTTGTTTTCAATAAAATGTATTAAATTAGAAAAAAATAATTAACATAATTTTTTTTAATTATTAGAAAAGGCTATAGCCTTTTCTTTTGGAGCGTTACTGATACGCCAATAAAAAAAGACATGTGGGACTCGAGAACTGCCATGGCAAAGCTATTGCATAGCATTTTGTTTTCAATAAAATGTATTAAATTAGAAAAAAATAATTAACATAATTTTTTTTAATTATTAGAAAAGGCTATAGCCTTTTCCTTTGGAGCGTTACTGATACGCCAATAAAAAAAGACATGTGGCACTCGAGAACTGCCATGGCAAACCTATTGCATAGCATTTTGTTTTCAATAAAATGTATTAAATTAAAAAAAAATAATTAACATAATTTTTTTTAATTATTAGAAAAGGATATATATAGCCTTTTCTTTTGGAGCGTTACTGATACGCCAATAAAAAAAGACATGTGGCACTCGAGAACTGCCATGGCAAAGCTATTGCATAGCATTTTGTTTTCAATAAAATGTATTAAATTAGAAAAAAATAATTAACATAATTTTTTTTAATTATTAGAAAAGGCTATAGCCTTTTCCTTTGGAGCGTTACTGATACGCCAATAAAAAAAGACATTTGGGACTCGAGAACTGCACTGGCAAAGCTATTGCATAGCATTTTGTTTTCAATAAAATGTATTAAATTAGAAAAAAATAATTAACATAATTTTTTTTAATTATTAGAAAAGGCTATAGCCTTTTCTTTTGGAGCGTTACTGATACGCCAATAAAAAAAGACATGTGGCACTCGAGAACTGCACTGGCAAAGCTATTGCATAGCATTTTGTTTTCAATAAAATGTATTAAATTAGAAAAAAATAATTAACATAATTTTTTTTAATTATTAGAAAAGGCTATAGCCTTTTCCTTTGGAGCGTTACTGATACGCCAATAAAAAAAGACATGTGGCACTCGAGAACTGCCATGGCAAACCTATTGCATAGCATTTTGTTTTCAATAAAATGTATTAAATTAAAAAAAAATAATTAACATAATTTTTTTTAATTATTAGAAAAGGATATATATAGCCTTTTCTTTTGGAGCGTTACTGATACGCCAATAAAAAAAGACATGTGGCACTCGAGAACTGCCATGGCAAACCTATTGCATAGCATTTTGTTTTCAATAAAATGTATTAAATTAAAAAAAAATAATTAACATAATTTTTTTTAATTATTAGAAAAGGATATATATAGCCTTTTCTTTTGGAGCGTTACTGATACGCCAATAAAAAAAGACATGTGGGACTCGAGAACTGCCATGGCAAAGCTATTGCATAGCATTTTGTTTTCAATAAAATGTATTAAATTAAAAAAAAATAATTAACATAATTTTTTTTAATTATTAGAAAAGGATATATATAGCCTTTTCTTTTGGAGCGTTACTGATACGCCAATAAAAAAAGACATGTGGGACTCGAGAACTGCCATGGCAAAGCTATTGCATAGCATTTTGTTTTCAATAAAATGTATTAAATTAAAAAAAAATAATTAACATAATTTTTTTTAATTATTAGAAAAGGATATATATAGCCTTTTCTTTTGGAGCGTTACTGATACGCCAATAAAAAAAGACATGTGGGACTCGAGAACTGCCATGGCAAACCTATTGCATAGCATTTTGTTTTCAATAAAATGTATTAAATTAGAAAAAAATAATTAACATAATTTTTTTTAATTATTAGAAAAGGCTATAGCCTTTTCTTTTGGAGCGTTACTGATACGCCAATAAAAAAAGACATGTGGGACTCGAGAACTGCCATGGCAAAGCTATTGCATAGCATTTTGTTTTCAATAAAATGTATTAAATTAAAAAAAATAATTAACATAATTTTTTTTAATTATTAGAAAAGGATATATATAGCCTTTTCTTTTGGAGCGTTACTGATACGCCAATAAAAAAAGACATGTGGGACTCGAGAACTGCCATGGCAAAGCTATTGCATAGCATTTTGTTTTCAATAAAATGTATTAAATTAAAAAAAAATAATTAACATAATTTTTTTTAATTATTAGAAAAGGATATATATAGCCTTTTCTTTTGGAGCGTTACTGATACGCCAATAAAAAAAGACATGTGGCACTCGAGAACTGCCATGGCAAAGCTATTGCATAGCATTTTGTTTTCAATAAAATGTATTAAATTAGAAAAAAATAATTAACATAATTTTTTTTAATTATTAGAAAAGGCTATAGCCTTTTCTTTTGGAGCGTTACTGATACGCCAATAAAAAAAGACATGTGGGACTCGAGAACTGCCATGGCAAAGCTATTGCATAGCATTTTGTTTTCAATAAAATGTATTAAATTAGAAAAAAATAATTAACATAATTTTTTTTAATTATTAGAAAAGGCTATAGCCTTTTCCTTTGGAGCGTTACTGATACGCCAATAAAAAAAGACATTTGGGACTCGAGAACTGCACTGGCAAAGCTATTGCATAGCATTTTGTTTTCAATAAAATGTATTAAATTAGAAAAAAATAATTAACATAATTTTTTTTAATTATTAGAAAAGGCTATAGCCTTTTCCTTTGGAGCGTTACTGATACGCCAATAAAAAAAGACATGTGGCACTCGAGAACTGCCATGGCAAAGCTATTGCATAGCATTTTGTTTTCAATAAAATGTATTAAATTAGAAAAAAATAATTAACATAATTTTTTTTAATTATTAGAAAAGGCTATAGCCTTTTCCTTTGGAGCGTTACTGATACGCCAATAAAAAAAGACATGTGGCACTCGAGAACTGCACTGGCAAAGCTATTGCATAGCATTTTGTTTTCAATAAAATGTATTAAATTAGAAAAAAATAATTAACATAATTTTTTTTAATTATTAGAAAAGGCTATATATAGCCTTTTCCTTTGGAGCGTTACTGATACGCCAATAAAAAAAGACATTTGGGACTCGAGAACTGCACTGGCAAAGCTATTGCATAGCATTTTCTTTTGGAGCGTTACTGATACGCCAATAAAAAAAGACATGTGGCACTCGAGAACTGCACTGGCAAAGCTATTGCATAGCATTTTGTTTTCAATAAAATGTATTAAATTAGAAAAAAATAATTAACATAATTTTTTTTAATTATTAGAAAAGGCTATAGCCTTTTCCTTTGGAGCGTTACTGATACGCCAATAAAAAAAGACATGTGGCACTCGAGAACTGCCATGGCAAACCTATTGCATAGCATTTTGTTTTCAATAAAATGTATTAAATTAAAAAAAAATAATTAACATAATTTTTTTTAATTATTAGAAAAGGCTATAGCCTTTTCTTTTGGAGCGTTACTGATACGCCAATAAAAAAAGACATGTGGCACTCGAGAACTGCCATGGCAAAGCTATTGCATAGCATTTTGTTTTCAATAAAATGTATTAAATTAAAAAAAAATAATTAACATAATTTTTTTTAATTATTAGAAAAGGATATATATAGCCTTTTCTTTTGGAGCGTTACTGATACGCCAATAAAAAAAGACATGTGGGACTCGAGAACTGCCATGGCAAACCTATTGCATAGCATTTTGTTTTCAATAAAATGTATTAAATTAGAAAAAAATAATTAACATAATTTTTTTTAATTATTAGAAAAGGCTATAGCCTTTTCTTTTGGAGCGTTACTGATACGCCAATAAAAAAAGACATGTGGCACTCGAGAACTGCCATGGCAAAGCTATTGCATAGCATTTTGTTTTCAATAAAATGTATTAAATTAAAAAAAAATAATTAACATAATTTTTTTTTAATTATTAGAAAAGGATATATATAGCCTTTTCTTTTGGAGCGTTACTGATACGCCAATAAAAAAAGACATGTGGGACTCGAGAACTGCCATGGCAAAGCTATTGCATAGCATTTTGTTTTCAATAAAATGTATTAAATTAAAAAAAAATAATTAACATAATTTTTTTTAATTATTAGAAAAGGATATATATAGCCTTTTCTTTTGGAGCGTTACTGATACGCCAATAAAAAAAGACATGTGGGACTCGAGAACTGCCATGGCAAAGCTATTGCATAGCATTTTGTTTTCAATAAAATGTATTAAATTAAAAAAAAATAATTAACATAATTTTTTTTAATTATTAGAAAAGGATATATATAGCCTTTTCTTTTGGAGCGTTACTGATACGCCAATAAAAAAAGACATGTGGCACTCGAGAACTGCCATGGCAAAGCTATTGCATAGCATTTTGTTTTCAATAAAATGTATTAAATTAGAAAAAAATAATTAACATAATTTTTTTTAATTATTAGAAAAGGCTATAGCCTTTTCTTTTGGAGCGTTACTGATACGCCAATAAAAAAAGACATGTGGGACTCGAGAACTGCCATGGCAAAGCTATTGCATAGCATTTTGTTTTCAATAAAATGTATTAAATTAGAAAAAAATAATTAACATAATTTTTTTTAATTATTAGAAAAGGCTATAGCCTTTTCCTTTGGAGCGTTACTGATACGCCAATAAAAAAAGACATGTGGCACTCGAGAACTGCCATGGCAAACCTATTGCATAGCATTTTGTTTTCAATAAAATGTATTAAATTAAAAAAAAATAATTAACATAATTTTTTTTAATTATTAGAAAAGGATATATATAGCCTTTTCTTTTGGAGCGTTACTGATACGCCAATAAAAAAAGACATGTGGCACTCGAGAACTGCCATGGCAAAGCTATTGCATAGCATTTTGTTTTCAATAAAATGTATTAAATTAGAAAAAAATAATTAACATAATTTTTTTTAATTATTAGAAAAGGCTATAGCCTTTTCCTTTGGAGCGTTACTGATACGCCAATAAAAAAAGACATTTGGGACTCGAGAACTGCACTGGCAAAGCTATTGCATAGCATTTTGTTTTCAATAAAATGTATTAAATTAGAAAAAAATAATTAACATAATTTTTTTTAATTATTAGAAAAGGCTATAGCCTTTTCTTTTGGAGCGTTACTGATACGCCAATAAAAAAAGACATGTGGCACTCGAGAACTGCACTGGCAAAGCTATTGCATAGCATTTTGTTTTCAATAAAATGTATTAAATTAGAAAAAAATAATTAACATAATTTTTTTTAATTATTAGAAAAGGCTATAGCCTTTTCCTTTGGAGCGTTACTGATACGCCAATAAAAAAAGACATGTGGCACTCGAGAACTGCCATGGCAAACCTATTGCATAGCATTTTGTTTTCAATAAAATGTATTAAATTAAAAAAAAATAATTAACATAATTTTTTTTAATTATTAGAAAAGGATATATATAGCCTTTTCTTTTGGAGCGTTACTGATACGCCAATAAAAAAAGACATGTGGCACTCGAGAACTGCCATGGCAAACCTATTGCATAGCATTTTGTTTTCAATAAAATGTATTAAATTAAAAAAAAATAATTAACATAATTTTTTTTAATTATTAGAAAAGGATATATATAGCCTTTTCTTTTGGAGCGTTACTGATACGCCAATAAAAAAAGACATGTGGGACTCGAGAACTGCCATGGCAAAGCTATTGCATAGCATTTTGTTTTCAATAAAATGTATTAAATTAAAAAAAAATAATTAACATAATTTTTTTTAATTATTAGAAAAGGATATATATAGCCTTTTCTTTTGGAGCGTTACTGATACGCCAATAAAAAAAGACATGTGGGACTCGAGAACTGCCATGGCAAAGCTATTGCATAGCATTTTGTTTTCAATAAAATGTATTAAATTAAAAAAAAATAATTAACATAATTTTTTTTAATTATTAGAAAAGGATATATATAGCCTTTTCTTTTGGAGCGTTACTGATACGCCAATAAAAAAAGACATGTGGGACTCGAGAACTGCCATGGCAAACCTATTGCATAGCATTTTGTTTTCAATAAAATGTATTAAATTAGAAAAAAATAATTAACATAATTTTTTTTAATTATTAGAAAAGGCTATAGCCTTTTCTTTTGGAGCGTTACTGATACGCCAATAAAAAAAGACATGTGGGACTCGAGAACTGCCATGGCAAAGCTATTGCATAGCATTTTGTTTTCAATAAAATGTATTAAATTAAAAAAAATAATTAACATAATTTTTTTTAATTATTAGAAAAGGATATATATAGCCTTTTCTTTTGGAGCGTTACTGATACGCCAATAAAAAAAGACATGTGGGACTCGAGAACTGCCATGGCAAAGCTATTGCATAGCATTTTGTTTTCAATAAAATGTATTAAATTAAAAAAAAATAATTAACATAATTTTTTTTAATTATTAGAAAAGGATATATATAGCCTTTTCTTTTGGAGCGTTACTGATACGCCAATAAAAAAAGACATGTGGCACTCGAGAACTGCCATGGCAAAGCTATTGCATAGCATTTTGTTTTCAATAAAATGTATTAAATTAGAAAAAAATAATTAACATAATTTTTTTTAATTATTAGAAAAGGCTATAGCCTTTTCTTTTGGAGCGTTACTGATACGCCAATAAAAAAAGACATGTGGGACTCGAGAACTGCCATGGCAAAGCTATTGCATAGCATTTTGTTTTCAATAAAATGTATTAAATTAGAAAAAAATAATTAACATAATTTTTTTTAATTATTAGAAAAGGCTATAGCCTTTTCCTTTGGAGCGTTACTGATACGCCAATAAAAAAAGACATTTGGGACTCGAGAACTGCACTGGCAAAGCTATTGCATAGCATTTTGTTTTCAATAAAATGTATTAAATTAGAAAAAAATAATTAACATAATTTTTTTTAATTATTAGAAAAGGCTATAGCCTTTTCCTTTGGAGCGTTACTGATACGCCAATAAAAAAAGACATTTGGGACTCGAGAACTGCACTGGCAAAGCTATTGCATAGCATTTTGTTTTCAATAAAATGTATTAAATTAGAAAAAAATAATTAACATAATTTTTTTTAATTATTAGAAAAGGCTATAGCCTTTTCCTTTGGAGCGTTACTGATACGCCAATAAAAAAAGACATGTGGCACTCGAGAACTGCCATGGCAAAGCTATTGCATAGCATTTTGTTTTCAATAAAATGTATTAAATTAGAAAAAAATAATTAACATAATTTTTTTTAATTATTAGAAAAGGCTATAGCCTTTTCTTTTGGAGCGTTACTGATACGCCAATAAAAAAAGACATGTGGCACTCGAGAACTGCACTGGCAAAGCTATTGCATAGCATTTTGTTTTCAATAAAATGTATTAAATTAGAAAAAAATAATTAACATAATTTTTTTTAATTATTAGAAAAGGCTATAGCCTTTTCCTTTGGAGCGTTACTGATACGCCAATAAAAAAAGACATGTGGCACTCGAGAACTGCCATGGCAAACCTATTGCATAGCATTTTGTTTTCAATAAAATGTATTAAATTAGAAAAAAATAATTAACATAATTTTTTTTAATTATTAGAAAAGGCTATAGCCTTTTCTTTTGGAGCGTTACTGATACGCCAATAAAAAAAGACATGTGGCACTCGAGAACTGCACTGGCAAAGCTATTGCATAGCATTTTGTTTTCAATAAAATGTATTAAATTAGAAAAAAATAATTAACATAATTTTTTTTAATTATTAGAAAAGGCTATAGCCTTTTCTTTTGGAGCGTTACTGATACGCCAATAAAAAAAGACATGTGGCACTCGAGAACTGCACTGGCAAAGCTATTGCATAGCATTTTGTTTTCAATAAAATGTATTAAATTAGAAAAAAATAATTAACATAATTTTTTTTAATTATTAGAAAAGGCTATAGCCTTTTCCTTTGGAGCGTTACTGATACGCCAATAAAAAAAGACATTTGGGACTCGAGAACTGCACTGGCAAAGCTATTGCATAGCATTTTGTTTTCAATAAAATGTATTAAATTAAAAAAAAATAATTAACATAATTTTTTTTAATTATTAGAAAAGGATATATATAGCCTTTTCTTTTGGAGCGTTACTGATACGCCAATAAAAAAAGACATGTGGCACTCGAGAACTGCCATGGCAAAGCTATTGCATAGCATTTTGTTTTCAATAAAATGTATTAAATTAGAAAAAAATAATTAACATAATTTTTTTTAATTATTAGAAAAGGCTATAGCCTTTTCTTTTGGAGCGTTACTGATACGCCAATAAAAAAAGACATGTGGGACTCGAGAACTGCCATGGCAAAGCTATTGCATAGCATTTTGTTTTCAATAAAATGTATTAAATTAGAAAAAAATAATTAACATAATTTTTTTTAATTATTAGAAAAGGCTATAGCCTTTTCCTTTGGAGCGTTACTGATACGCCAATAAAAAAAGACATTTGGGACTCGAGAACTGCACTGGCAAAGCTATTGCATAGCATTTTGTTTTCAATAAAATGTATTAAATTAGAAAAAAATAATTAACATAATTTTTTTTAATTATTAGAAAAGGCTATAGCCTTTTCCTTTGGAGCGTTACTGATACGCCAATAAAAAAAGACATTTGGGACTCGAGAACTGCACTGGCAAAGCTATTGCATAGCATTTTGTTTTCAATAAAATGTATTAAATTAGAAAAAAATAATTAACATAATTTTTTTTAATTATTAGAAAAGGCTATAGCCTTTTCCTTTGGAGCGTTACTGATACGCCAATAAAAAAAGACATGTGGCACTCGAGAACTGCCATGGCAAAGCTATTGCATAGCATTTTGTTTTCAATAAAATGTATTAAATTAGAAAAAAATAATTAACATAATTTTTTTTAATTATTAGAAAAGGCTATAGCCTTTTCTTTTGGAGCGTTACTGATACGCCAATAAAAAAAGACATGTGGCACTCGAGAACTGCACTGGCAAAGCTATTGCATAGCATTTTGTTTTCAATAAAATGTATTAAATTAGAAAAAAATAATTAACATAATTTTTTTTAATTATTAGAAAAGGCTATAGCCTTTTCCTTTGGAGCGTTACTGATACGCCAATAAAAAAAGACATGTGGCACTCGAGAACTGCCATGGCAAACCTATTGCATAGCATTTTGTTTTCAATAAAATGTATTAAATTAGAAAAAAATAATTAACATAATTTTTTTTAATTATTAGAAAAGGCTATAGCCTTTTCTTTTGGAGCGTTACTGATACGCCAATAAAAAAAGACATGTGGCACTCGAGAACTGCACTGGCAAAGCTATTGCATAGCATTTTGTTTTCAATAAAATGTATTAAATTAGAAAAAAATAATTAACATAATTTTTTTTAATTATTAGAAAAGGCTATAGCCTTTTCTTTTGGAGCGTTACTGATACGCCAATAAAAAAAGACATGTGGCACTCGAGAACTGCACTGGCAAAGCTATTGCATAGCATTTTGTTTTCAATAAAATGTATTAAATTAGAAAAAAATAATTAACATAATTTTTTTTAATTATTAGAAAAGGCTATAGCCTTTTCCTTTGGAGCGTTACTGATACGCCAATAAAAAAAGACATGTGGCACTCGAGAACTGCCATGGCAAACCTATTGCATAGCATTTTGTTTTCAATAAAATGTATTAAATTAGAAAAAAATAATTAACATAATTTTTTTTAATTATTAGAAAAGGCTATAGCCTTTTCTTTTGGAGCGTTACTGATACGCCAATAAAAAAAGACATGTGGCACTCGAGAACTGCACTGGCAAAGCTATTGCATAGCATTTTGTTTTCAATAAAATGTATTAAATTAGAAAAAAATAATTAACATAATTTTTTTTAATTATTAGAAAAGGCTATAGCCTTTTCCTTTGGAGCGTTACTGATACGCCAATAAAAAAAGACATGTGGCACTCGAGAACTGCACTGGCAAACCTATTGCATAGCATTTTGTTTTCAATAAAATGTATTAAATTAGAAAAAAATAATTAACATAATTTTTTTTAATTATTAGAAAAGGCTATAGCCTTTTCCTTTGGAGCGTTACTGATACGCCAATAAAAAAAGACATGTGGCACTCGAGAACTGCACTGGCAAAGCTATTGCATAGCATTTTGTTTTCAATAAAATGTATTAAATTAGAAAAAAATAATTAACATAATTTTTTTTAATTATTAGAAAAGGCTATAGCCTTTTCCTTTGGAGCGTTACTGATACGCCAATAAAAAAAGACATGTGGCACTCGAGAACTGCACTGGCAAACCTATTGCATAGCATTTTGTTTTCAATAAAATGTATTAAATTAGAAAAAAATAATTAACATAATTTTTTTTAATTATTAGAAAAGGCTATAGCCTTTTCCTTTGGAGCGTTACTGATACGCCAATAAAAAAAGACATGTGGCACTCGAGAACTGCACTGGCAAAGCTATTGCATAGCATTTTGTTTTCAATAAAATGTATTAAATTAGAAAAAAATAATTAACATAATTTTTTTTAATTATTAGAAAAGGCCTTTTATATAGCCTTTTCCTTTGGAGCGTTACTGATACGCCAATAAAAAAAGACATGTGGCACTCGAGAACTGCCATGGCAAACCTATTGCATAGCATTTTGTTTTCAATAAAATGTATTAAATTAGAAAAAAATAATTAACATAATTTTTTTTAATTATTAGAAAAGGCTATAGCCTTTTCCTTTGGAGCGTTACTGATACGCCAATAAAAAAAGACATGTGGCACTCGAGAACTGCACTGGCAAAGCTATTGCATAGCATTTTGTTTTCAATAAAATGTATTAAATTAGAAAAAAATAATTAACATAATTTTTTTTAATTATTAGAAAAGGCTATAGCCTTTTCTTTTGGAGCGTTACTGATACGCCAATAAAAAAAGACATGTGGCACTCGAGAACTGCACTGGCAAAGCTATTGCATAGCATTTTGTTTTCAATAAAATGTATTAAATTAGAAAAAAATAATTAACATAATTTTTTTTAATTATTAGAAAAGGCTATAGCCTTTTCCTTTGGAGCGTTACTGATACGCCAATAAAAAAAGACATTTGGGACTCGAGAACTGCACTGGCAAAGCTATTGCATAGCATTTTGTTTTCAATAAAATGTATTAAATTAGAAAAAAATAATTAACATAATTTTTTTTAATTATTAGAAAAGGCTATAGCCTTTTCTTTTGGAGCGTTACTGATACGCCAATAAAAAAAGACATGTGGCACTCGAGAACTGCACTGGCAAAGCTATTGCATAGCATTTTGTTTTCAATAAAATGTATTAAATTAGAAAAAAATAATTAACATAATTTTTTTTAATTATTAGAAAAGGCTATAGCCTTTTCTTTTGGAGCGTTACTGATACGCCAATAAAAAAAGACATGTGGCACTCGAGAACTGCACTGGCAAAGCTATTGCATAGCATTTTGTTTTCAATAAAATGTATTAAATTAGAAAAAAATAATTAACATAATTTTTTTTAATTATTAGAAAAGGCTATAGCCTTTTCCTTTGGAGCGTTACTGATACGCCAATAAAAAAAGACATGTGGCACTCGAGAACTGCCATGGCAAACCTATTGCATAGCATTTTGTTTTCAATAAAATGTATTAAATTAGAAAAAAATAATTAACATAATTTTTTTTAATTATTAGAAAAGGCTATAGCCTTTTCTTTTGGAGCGTTACTGATACGCCAATAAAAAAAGACATGTGGCACTCGAGAACTGCACTGGCAAAGCTATTGCATAGCATTTTGTTTTCAATAAAATGTATTAAATTAGAAAAAAATAATTAACATAATTTTTTTTAATTATTAGAAAAGGCTATAGCCTTTTCTTTTGGAGCGTTACTGATACGCCAATAAAAAAAGACATGTGGCACTCGAGAACTGCACTGGCAAAGCTATTGCATAGCATTTTGTTTTCAATAAAATGTATTAAATTAGAAAAAAATAATTAACATAATTTTTTTTAATTATTAGAAAAGGCTATAGCCTTTTCCTTTGGAGCGTTACTGATACGCCAATAAAAAAAGACATTTGGGACTCGAGAACTGCACTGGCAAAGCTATTGCATAGCATTTTGTTTTCAATAAAATGTATTAAATTAGAAAAAAATAATTAACATAATTTTTTTTAATTATTAGAAAAGGCTATAGCCTTTTCTTTTGGAGCGTTACTGATACGCCAATAAAAAAAGACATGTGGCACTCGAGAACTGCACTGGCAAAGCTATTGCATAGCATTTTGTTTTCAATAAAATGTATTAAATTAGAAAAAAATAATTAACATAATTTTTTTTAATTATTAGAAAAGGCTATAGCCTTTTCCTTTGGAGCGTTACTGATACGCCAATAAAAAAAGACATGTGGCACTCGAGAACTGCCATGGCAAACCTATTGCATAGCATTTTGTTTTCAATAAAATGTATTAAATTAGAAAAAAATAATTAACATAATTTTTTTTAATTATTAGAAAAGGCTATAGCCTTTTCTTTTGGAGCGTTACTGATACGCCAATAAAAAAAGACATGTGGCACTCGAGAACTGCACTGGCAAAGCTATTGCATAGCATTTTGTTTTCAATAAAATGTATTAAATTAGAAAAAAATAATTAACATAATTTTTTTTAATTATTAGAAAAGGCTATAGCCTTTTCCTTTGGAGCGTTACTGATACGCCAATAAAAAAAGACATTTGGGACTCGAGAACTGCACTGGCAAAGCTATTGCATAGCATTTTGTTTTCAATAAAATGTATTAAATTAGAAAAAAATAATTAACATAATTTTTTTTAATTATTAGAAAAGGCTATAGCCTTTTCCTTTGGAGCGTTACTGATACGCCAATAAAAAAAGACATTTGGGACTCGAGAACTGCACTGGCAAAGCTATTGCATAGCATTTTGTTTTCAATAAAATGTATTAAATTAGAAAAAAATAATTAACATAATTTTTTTTAATTATTAGAAAAGGCTATAGCCTTTTCTTTTGGAGCGTTACTGATACGCCAATAAAAAAAGACATGTGGCACTCGAGAACTGCACTGGCAAAGCTATTGCATAGCATTTTGTTTTCAATAAAATGTATTAAATTAGAAAAAAATAATTAACATAATTTTTTTTAATTATTAGAAAAGGCTATAGCCTTTTCCTTTGGAGCGTTACTGATACGCCAATAAAAAAAGACATGTGGCACTCGAGAACTGCCATGGCAAACCTATTGCATAGCATTTTGTTTTCAATAAAATGTATTAAATTAGAAAAAAATAATTAACATAATTTTTTTTAATTATTAGAAAAGGCTATAGCCTTTTCTTTTGGAGCGTTACTGATACGCCAATAAAAAAAGACATGTGGCACTCGAGAACTGCACTGGCAAAGCTATTGCATAGCATTTTGTTTTCAATAAAATGTATTAAATTAGAAAAAAATAATTAACATAATTTTTTTTAATTATTAGAAAAGGCTATAGCCTTTTCCTTTGGAGCGTTACTGATACGCCAATAAAAAAAGACATTTGGGACTCGAGAACTGCACTGGCAAAGCTATTGCATAGCATTTTGTTTTCAATAAAATGTATTAAATTAGAAAAAAATAATTAACATAATTTTTTTTAATTATTAGAAAAGGCTATAGCCTTTTCTTTTGGAGCGTTACTGATACGCCAATAAAAAAAGACATGTGGCACTCGAGAACTGCACTGGCAAAGCTATTGCATAGCATTTTGTTTTCAATAAAATGTATTAAATTAGAAAAAAATAATTAACATAATTTTTTTTAATTATTAGAAAAGGCTATAGCCTTTTCTTTTGGAGCGTTACTGATACGCCAATAAAAAAAGACATGTGGCACTCGAGAACTGCACTGGCAAAGCTATTGCATAGCATTTTGTTTTCAATAAAATGTATTAAATTAGAAAAAAATAATTAACATAATTTTTTTTAATTATTAGAAAAGGCTATAGCCTTTTCCTTTGGAGCGTTACTGATACGCCAATAAAAAAAGACATGTGGCACTCGAGAACTGCCATGGCAAACCTATTGCATAGCATTTTGTTTTCAATAAAATGTATTAAATTAGAAAAAAATAATTAACATAATTTTTTTTAATTATTAGAAAAGGCTATAGCCTTTTCTTTTGGAGCGTTACTGATACGCCAATAAAAAAAGACATGTGGCACTCGAGAACTGCACTGGCAAAGCTATTGCATAGCATTTTGTTTTCAATAAAATGTATTAAATTAGAAAAAAATAATTAACATAATTTTTTTTAATTATTAGAAAAGGCTATAGCCTTTTCTTTTGGAGCGTTACTGATACGCCAATAAAAAAAGACATGTGGCACTCGAGAACTGCACTGGCAAAGCTATTGCATAGCATTTTGTTTTCAATAAAATGTATTAAATTAGAAAAAAATAATTAACATAATTTTTTTTAATTATTAGAAAAGGCTATAGCCTTTTCCTTTGGAGCGTTACTGATACGCCAATAAAAAAAGACATGTGGCACTCGAGAACTGCCATGGCAAACCTATTGCATAGCATTTTGTTTTCAATAAAATGTATTAAATTAGAAAAAAATAATTAACATAATTTTTTTTAATTATTAGAAAAGGCCTTTTCTTTTGGAGCGTTACTGATACGCCAATAAAAAAAGACATGTGGCACTCGAGAACTGCACTGGCAAAGCTATTGCATAGCATTTTGTTTTCAATAAAATGTATTAAATTAGAAAAAAATAATTAACATAATTTTTTTTAATTATTAGAAAAGGCTATAGCCTTTTCCTTTGGAGCGTTACTGATACGCCAATAAAAAAAGACATGTGGCACTCGAGAACTGCCATGGCAAACCTATTGCATAGCATTTTGTTTTCAATAAAATGTATTAAATTAGAAAAAAATAATTAACATAATTTTTTTTAATTATTAGAAAAGGCTATAGCCTTTTCTTTTGGAGCGTTACTGATACGCCAATAAAAAAAGACATGTGGGACTCGAGAACTACCATGGCAAAGCTATTGCATAGCATTTTGTTTTCAATAAAATGTATTAAATTAGAAAAAAATAATTAACATAATTTTTTTTAATTATTAGAAAAGGCTATAGCCTTTTCCTTTGGAGCGTTACTGATACGCCAATAAAAAAAGACATTTGGGACTCGAGAACTGCACTGGCAAAGCTATTGCATAGCATTTTGTTTTCAATAAAATGTATTAAATTAGAAAAAAATAATTAACATAATTTTTTTTAATTATTAGAAAAGGCTATAGCCTTTTCCTTTGGAGCGTTACTGATACGCCAATAAAAAAAGACATGTGGGACTCGAGAACTGCCATGGCAAAGCTATTGCATAGCATTTTGTTTTCAATAAAATGTATTAAATTAGAAAAAAATAATTAACATAATTTTTTTTAATTATTAGAAAAGGCTATAGCCTTTTCCTTTGGAGCGTTACTGATACGCCAATAAAAAAAGACATGTGGCACTCGAGAACTGCACTGGCAAAGCTATTGCATAGTATTTTGTTTTCAATAAAATGTATTAAATTAGAAAAAAATAATTAACATAATTTTTTTTAATTATTAGAAAAGGCTATAGCCTTTTCTTTTGGAGCGTTACTGATACGCCAATAAAAAAAGACATGTGGGACTCGAGAACTGCCATGGCAAAGCTATTGCATAGCATTTTGTTTTCAATAAAATGTATTAAATTAAAAAAAAATAATTAACATAATTTTTTTTAATTATTAGAAAAGGATATAGCCTTTTCTTTTGGAGCGTTACTGATACTCCAATAAAAAAAGACATGTGGGACTCGAGAACTGCCATGGCAAAGCTATTGCATAGCATTTTGTTTTCAATAAAATGTATTAAATTAGAAAAAAATAATTAACATAATTTTTTTTAATTATTAGAAAAGGCTATAGCCTTTTCTTTTGGAGCGTTACTGATACGCCAATAAAAAAAGACATGTGGCACTCGAGAACTGCCATGGCAAAGCTATTGCATAGCATTTTGTTTTCAATAAAATGTATTAAATTAGAAAAAAATAATTAACATAATTTTTTTTAATTATTAGAAAAGGCTATAGCCTTTTCTTTTGGAGCGTTACTGATACGCCAATAAAAAAAGACATGTGGGACTCGAGAACTGCCATGGCAAAGCTATTGCATTTTGTTTTCAATAAAATGTATTAAATTAGAAAAAAATAATTAACATAATTTTTTTTAATTATTAGAAAAGGCTATAGCCTTTTCTTTTGGAGCGTTACTGATACGCCAATAAAAAAAGACATGTGGGACTCGAGAACTGCCATGGCAAAGCTATTGCATAGCATTTTGTTTTCAATAAAATGTATTAAATTAAAAAAAAATAATTAACATAATTTTTTTAATTATTAGAAAAGGATATAGCCTTTTCTTTTGGAGCGTTACTGATACGCCAATAAAAAAAGACATGTGGGACTCGAGAACTGCCATGGCAAAGCTATTGCATAGCATTTTGTTTTCAATAAAATGTATTAAATTAAAAAAAAATAATTAACATAATTTTTTTTAATTATTAGAAAAGGATATAGCCTTTTCTTTTGGAGCGTTACTGATACGCCAATAAAAAAAGATATGTGGGACTCGAGAACTGCCATGGCAAAGCTATTGCATAGCATTTTGTTTTCAATAAAATGTATTAAATTAGAAAAAAATAATTAACATAATTTTTTTTAATTATTAGAAAAGGCTATTATAGCCTTTTCTTTTGGAGCGTTACTGATACGCCAATAAAAAAAGACATGTGGGACTCGAGAACTGCCATGGCAAAGCTATTGCATAGCATTTTGTTTTCAATAAAATGTATTAAATTAGAAAAAAATAATTAACATAATTTTTTTTAATTATTAGAAAAGGCTATAGCCTTTTCCTTTGGAGCGTTACTGATACGCCAATAAAAAAAGACATTTGGGACTCGAGAACTGCACTGGCAAAGCTATTGCATAGCATTTTGTTTTCAATAAAATGTATTAAATTAGAAAAAAATAATTAACATAATTTTTTTTAATTATTAGAAAAGGCTATAGCCTTTTCCTTTGGAGCGTTACTGATACGCCAATAAAAAAAGACATTTGGGACTCGAGAACTGCACTGGCAAAGCTATTGCATAGCATTTTGTTTTCAATAAAATGTATTAAATTAGAAAAAAATAATTAACATAATTTTTTTTAATTATTAGAAAAGGCTATAGCCTTTTCCTTTGGAGCGTTACTGATACGCCAATAAAAAAAGACATTTGGGACTCGAGAACTGCACTGGCAAAGCTATTGCATAGCATTTTGTTTTCAATAAAATGTATTAAATTAGAAAAAAATAATTAACATAATTTTTTTTAATTATTAGAAAAGGCTATAGCCTTTTCCTTTGGAGCGTTACTGATACGCCAATAAAAAAAGACATTTGGGACTCGAGAACTGCACTGGCAAAGCTATTGCATAGCATTTTGTTTTCAATAAAATGTATTAAATTAGAAAAAAATAATTAACATAATTTTTTTTAATTATTAGAAAAGGCTATAGCCTTTTCCTTTGGAGCGTTACTGATACGCCAATAAAAAAAGACATTTGGGACTCGAGAACTGCACTGGCAAAGCTATTGCATAGCATTTTGTTTTCAATAAAATGTATTAAATTAGAAAAAAATAATTAACATAATTTTTTTTAATTATTAGAAAAGGCTATAGCCTTTTCCTTTGGAGCGTTACTGATACGCCAATAAAAAAAGACATTTGGGACTCGAGAACTGCACTGGCAAAGCTATTGCATAGCATTTTGTTTTCAATAAAATGTATTAAATTAGAAAAAAATAATTAACATAATTTTTTTTAATTATTAGAAAAGGCTATAGCCTTTTCCTTTGGAGCGTTACTGATACGCCAATAAAAAAAGACATTTGGGACTCGAGAACTGCACTGGCAAAGCTATTGCATAGCATTTTGTTTTCAATAAAATGTATTAAATTAGAAAAAAATAATTAACATAATTTTTTTTAATTATTAGAAAAGGCTATAGCCTTTTCCTTTGGAGCGTTACTGATACGCCAATAAAAAAAGACATTTGGGACTCGAGAACTGCACTGGCAAAGCTATTGCATAGCATTTTGTTTTCAATAAAATGTATTAAATTAGAAAAAAATAATTAACATAATTTTTTTTAATTATTAGAAAAGGCTATAGCCTTTTCCTTTGGAGCGTTACTGATACGCCAATAAAAAAAGACATTTGGGACTCGAGAACTGCACTGGCAAAGCTATTGCATAGCATTTTGTTTTCAATAAAATGTATTAAATTAGAAAAAAATAATTAACATAATTTTTTTTAATTATTAGAAAAGGCTATAGCCTTTTCCTTTGGAGCGTTACTGATACGCCAATAAAAAAAGACATGTGGCACTCGAGAACTGCCATGGCAAACCTATTGCATAGCATTTTGTTTTCAATAAAATGTATTAAATTAGAAAAAAATAATTAACATAATTTTTTTTAATTATTAGAAAAGGCTATAATAGCCTTTTCTTTTGGAGCGTTACTGATACGCCAATAAAAAAAGACATGTGGGACTCGAGAACTGCCATGGCAAAGCTATTGCATAGCATTTTGTTTTCAATAAAATGTATTAAATTAGAAAAAAATAATTAACATAATTTTTTTTAATTATTAGAAAAGGCTATAGCCTTTTCTTTTGGAGCGTTACTGATACGCCAATAAAAAAAGACATGTGGCACTCGAGAACTGCCATGGCAAAGCTATTGCATAGCATTTTGTTTTCAATAAAATGTATTAAATTAGAAAAAAATAATTAACATAATTTTTTTTAATTATTAGAAAAGGCTATAGCCTTTTCTTTTGGAGCGTTACTGATACGCCAATAAAAAAAGACATGTGGGATATAGCCTTTTCTTTTGGAGCGTTACTGATACGCCAATAAAAAAAGACATGTGGGACTCGAGAACTGCCATGGCAAAGCTATTGCATAGCATTTTGTTTTCAATAAAATGTATTAAATTAGAAAAAAATAATTAACATAATTTTTTTTAATTATTAGAAAAGGCTATAGCCTTTTCTTTTGGAGCGTTACTGATACGCCAATAAAAAAAGACATGTGGGACTCGAGAACTGCCATGGCAAAGCTATTGCATAGCATTTTGTTTTCAATAAAATGTATTAAATTAGAAAAAAATAATTAACATAATTTTTTTTAATTATTAGAAAAGGCTATAGCCTTTTCCTTTGGAGCGTTACTGATACGCCAATAAAAAAAGACATGTGGCACTCGAGAACTGCCATGGCAAACCTATTGCATAGCATTTTGTTTTCAATAAAATGTATTAAATTAGAAAAAAATAATTAACATAATTTTTTTTAATTATTAGAAAAGGCTATAGCCTTTTCCTTTGGAGCGTTACTGATACGCCAATAAAAAAAGACATGTGGCACTCGAGAACTGCCATGGCAAAGCTATTGCATAGCATTTTGTTTTCAATAAAATGTATTAAATTAAAAAAAAATAATTAACATAATTTTTTTTAATTATTAGAAAAGGATATATATAGCCTTTTCTTTTGGAGCGTTACTGATACGCCAATAAAAAAAGACATGTGGGACTCGAGAACTGCCATGGCAAAGCTATTGCATAGCATTTTGTTTTCAATAAAATGTATTAAATTAAAAAAAAATAATTAACATAATTTTTTTTAATTATTAGAAAAGGATATAGCCTTTTCTTTTGGAGCGTTACTGATACGCCAATAAAAAAAGACATGTGGGACTCGAGAACTGCCATGGCAAAGCTATTGCATAGCATTTTGTTTTCAATAAAATGTATTAAGTTAAAAAAAAATAATTAACATAATTTTTTTTAATTATTAGAAAAGGATATAGCCTTTTCTTTTGGAGCGTTACTGATACGCCAATAAAAAAAGACATGTGGGACTCGAGAACTGCCATGGCAAAGCTATTGCATAGCATTTTGTTTTCAATAAAATGTATTAAATTAGAAAAAAATAATTAACATAATTTTTTTTAATTATTAGAAAAGGCTATAGCCTTTTCCTTTGGAGCGTTACTGATACGCCAATAAAAAAAGACATTTGGGACTCGAGAACTGCACTGGCAAAGCTATTGCATAGCATTTTGTTTTCAATAAAATGTATTAAATTAGAAAAAAATAATTAACATAATTTTTTTTAATTATTAGAAAAGGCTATAGCCTTTTCTTTTGGAGCGTTACTGATACGCCAATAAAAAAAGACATGTGGCACTCGAGAACTGCCATGGCAAACCTATTGCATAGCATTTTGTTTTCAATAAAATGTATTAAATTAGAAAAAAATAATTAACATAATTTTTTTAATTATTAGAAAAGGCTATAGCCTTTTCTTTTGGAGCGTTACTGATACGCCAATAAAAAAAGACATGTGGGACTCGAGAACTGCCATGGCAAAGCTATTGCATAGCATTTTGTTTTCAATAAAATGTATTAAATTAGAAAAAAATAATTAACATAATTTTTTTTAATTATTAGAAAAGGCTATAGCCTTTTCTTTTGGAGCGTTACTGATACGCCAATAAAAAAAGACATGTGGCACTCGAGAACTGCCATGGCAAACCTATTGCATAGCATTTTGTTTTCAATAAAATGTATTAAATTAGAAAAAAATAATTAACATAATTTTTTTTAATTATTAGAAAAGGCTATAGCCTTTTCTTTTGGAGCGTTACTGATACGCCAATAAAAAAAGACATGTGGGACTCGAGAACTGCCATGGCAAAGCTATTGCATAGCATTTTGTTTTCAATAAAATGTATTAAATTAAAAAAAAATAATTAACATAATTTTTTTTAATTATTAGAAAAGGATATAGCCTTTTCTTTTGGAGCGTTACTGATACGCCAATAAAAAAAGACATGTGGGACTCGAGAACTGCCATGGCAAAGCTATTGCATAGCATTTTGTTTTCAATAAAATGTATTAAATTAGAAAAAAATAATTAACATAATTTTTTTTAATTATTAGAAAAGGCTATAGCCTTTTCTTTTGGAGCGTTACTGATACGCCAATAAAAAAAGACATGTGGCACTCGAGAACTGCCATGGCAAAGCTATTGCATAGCATTTTGTTTTCAATAAAATGTATTAAATTAAAAAAAAATAATTAACATAATTTTTTTTAATTATTAGAAAAGGCTATTATAGCCTTTTCTTTTGGAGCGTTACTGATACGCCAATAAAAAAAGACATGTGGCACTCGAGAACTGCCATGGCAAAGCTATTGCATAGCATTTTGTTTTCAATAAAATGTATTAAATTAAAAAAAAATAATTAACATAATTTTTTTTAATTATTAGAAAAGGATATAGCCTTTTCTTTTGGAGCGTTACTGATACGCCAATAAAAAAAGACATTTGGGACTCGAGAACTGCCATGGCAAACCTATTGCATAGCATTTTGTTTTCAATAAAATGTATTAAATTAGAAAAAAATAATTAACATAATTTTTTTTAATTATTAGAAAAGGCTATAGCCTTTTCTTTTGGAGCGTTACTGATACGCCAATAAAAAAAGACATGTGGCACTCGAGAACTGCCATGGCAAAGCTATTGCATAGCATTTTGTTTTCAATAAAATGTATTAAATTAGAAAAAAATAATTAACATAATTTTTTTTAATTATTAGAAAAGGCTATTATAGCCTTTTCTTTTGGAGCGTTACTGATACGCCAATAAAAAAAGACATGTGGCACTCGAGAACTGCCATGGCAAAGCTATTGCATAGCATTTTGTTTTCAATAAAATGTATTAAATTAAAAAAAAATA
This sequence comes from Gymnocheta viridis, assembly GCA_956483585.1. Taxonomy (NCBI): domain Eukaryota; kingdom Metazoa; phylum Arthropoda; class Insecta; order Diptera; family Tachinidae; genus Gymnocheta; species Gymnocheta viridis. Next base: position 76,520,431 of record OY101444.1, on the reverse strand, counting down.
ATTAACATAATTTTTTTTAATTATTAGAAAAGGCTATTATAGCCTTTTCTTTTGGAGCGTTACTGATACGCCAATAAAAAAAGACATGTGGCACTCGAGAACTGCCATGGCAAAGCTATTGCATAGCATTTTGTTTTCAATAAAATGTATTAAATTAAAAAAAAATAATTAACATAATTTTTTTTAATTATTAGAAAAGGATATAGCCTTTTCTTTTGGAGCGTTACTGATACGCCAATAAAAAAAGACATTTGGGACTCGAGAACTGCCATGGCAAACCTATTGCATAGCATTTTGTTTTCAATAAAATGTATTAAATTAGAAAAAAATAATTAACATAATTTTTTTTAATTATTAGAAAAGGCTATAGCCTTTTCTTTTGGAGCGTTACTGATACGCCAATAAAAAAAGACATGTGGCACTCGAGAACTGCCATGGCAAAGCTATTGCATAGCATTTTGTTTTCAATAAAATGTATTAAATTAGAAAAAAATAATTAACATAATTTTTTTTAATTATTAGAAAAGGCTATTATAGCCTTTTCTTTTGGAGCGTTACTGATACGCCAATAAAAAAAGACATGTGGCACTCGAGAACTGCCATGGCAAAGCTATTGCATAGCATTTTGTTTTCAATAAAATGTATTAAATTAAAAAAAAATAATTAACATAATTTTTTTTAATTATTAGAAAAGGCTATTATAGCCTTTTCTTTTGGAGCGTTACTGATACGCCAATAAAAAAAGACATGTGGCACTCGAGAACTGCCATGGCAAAGCTATTGCATAGCATTTTGTTTTCAATAAAATGTATTAAGTTAAAAAAAAATAATTAACATAATTTTTTTTAATTATTAGAAAAGGATATAGCCTTTTCTTTTGGAGCGTTACTGATACGCCAATAAAAAAAGACATGTGGGACTCGAGAACTGCCATGGCAAAGCTATTGCATAGCATTTTGTTTTCAATAAAATGTATTAAATTAGAAAAAAATAATTAACATAATTTTTTTTAATTATTAGAAAAGGCTATAGCCTTTTCCTTTGGAGCGTTACTGATACGCCAATAAAAAAAGACATTTGGGACTCGAGAACTGCACTGGCAAAGCTATTGCATAGCATTTTGTTTTCAATAAAATGTATTAAATTAGAAAAAAATAATTAACATAATTTTTTTTAATTATTAGAAAAGGCTATAGCCTTTTCTTTTGGAGCGTTACTGATACGCCAATAAAAAAAGACATGTGGCACTCGAGAACTGCCATGGCAAACCTATTGCATAGCATTTTGTTTTCAATAAAATGTATTAAATTAGAAAAAAATAATTAACATAATTTTTTTTAATTATTAGAAAAGGCTATAGCCTTTTCTTTTGGAGCGTTACTGATACGCCAATAAAAAAAGACATGTGGCACTCGAGAACTGCCATGGCAAAGCTATTGCATAGCATTTTGTTTTCAATAAAATGTATTAAATTAGAAAAAAATAATTAACATAATTTTTTTTAATTATTAGAAAAGGCTATTATAGCCTTTTCTTTTGGAGCGTTACTGATACGCCAATAAAAAAAGACATGTGGCACTCGAGAACTGCCATGGCAAAGCTATTGCATAGCATTTTGTTTTCAATAAAATGTATTAAATTAAAAAAAAATAATTAACATAATTTTTTTTAATTATTAGAAAAGGCTATTATAGCCTTTTCTTTTGGAGCGTTACTGATACGCCAATAAAAAAAGACATGTGGCACTCGAGAACTGCCATGGCAAAGCTATTGCATAGCATTTTGTTTTCAATAAAATGTATTAAATTAAAAAAAAATAATTAACATAATTTTTTTTAATTATTAGAAAAGGATATAGCCTTTTCTTTTGGAGCGTTACTGATACGCCAATAAAAAAAGACATTTGGGACTCGAGAACTGCCATGGCAAACCTATTGCATAGCATTTTGTTTTCAATAAAATGTATTAAATTAGAAAAAAATAATTAACATAATTTTTATTAATTATTAGAAAAGGCTATAGCCTTTTCTTTTGGAGCGTTACTGATACGCCAATAAAAAAAGACATGTGGCACTCGAGAACTGCCATGGCAAAGCTATTGCATAGCATTTTGTTTTCAATAAAATGTATTAAATTAGAAAAAAATAATTAACATAATTTTTTTTAATTATTAGAAAAGGCTATTATAGCCTTTTCTTTTGGAGCGTTACTGATACGCCAATAAAAAAAGACATGTGGCACTCGAGAACTGCCATGGCAAAGCTATTGCATAGCATTTTGTTTTCAATAAAATGTATTAAATTAAAAAAAAATAATTAACATAATTTTTTTTAATTATTAGAAAAGGCTATTATAGCCTTTTCTTTTGGAGCGTTACTGATACGCCAATAAAAAAAGACATGTGGCACTCGAGAACTGCCATGGCAAAGCTATTGCATAGCATTTTGTTTTCAATAAAATGTATTAAGTTAAAAAAAAATAATTAACATAATTTTTTTTAATTATTAGAAAAGGATATAGCCTTTTCTTTTGGAGCGTTACTGATACGCCAATAAAAAAAGACATGTGGGACTCGAGAACTGCCATGGCAAAGCTATTGCATAGCATTTTGTTTTCAATAAAATGTATTAAATTAGAAAAAAATAATTAACATAATTTTTTTTAATTATTAGAAAAGGCTATAGCCTTTTCCTTTGGAGCGTTACTGATACGCCAATAAAAAAAGACATTTGGGACTCGAGAACTGCACTGGCAAAGCTATTGCATAGCATTTTGTTTTCAATAAAATGTATTAAATTAGAAAAAAATAATTAACATAATTTTTTTTAATTATTAGAAAAGGCTATAGCCTTTTCTTTTGGAGCGTTACTGATACGCCAATAAAAAAAGACATGTGGCACTCGAGAACTGCCATGGCAAACCTATTGCATAGCATTTTGTTTTCAATAAAATGTATTAAATTAGAAAAAAATAATTAACATAATTTTTTTTAATTATTAGAAAAGGCTATAGCCTTTTCTTTTGGAGCGTTACTGATACGCCAATAAAAAAAGACATGTGGGACTCGAGAACTGCCATGGCAAAGCTATTGCATAGCATTTTGTTTTCAATAAAATGTATTAAATTAGAAAAAAATAATTAACATAATTTTTTTTAATTATAAGAAAAGGCTATAGCCTTTTCTTTTGGAGCGTTACTGATACGCCAATAAAAAAAGACATGTGGCACTCGAGAACTGCCATGGCAAACCTATTGCATAGCATTTTGTTTTCAATAAAATGTATTAAATTAGAAAAAAATAATTAACATAATTTTTTTTAATTATTAGAAAAGGCTATAGCCTTTTCTTTTGGAGCGTTACTGATACGCCAATAAAAAAAGACATGTGGGACTCGAGAACTGCCATGGCAAAGCTATTGCATAGCATTTTGTTTTCAATAAAATGTATTAAATTAAAAAAAAATAATTAACATAATTTTTTTTAATTATTAGAAAAGGATATAGCCTTTTCTTTTGGAGCGTTACTGATACGCCAATAAAAAAAGACATGTGGGACTCGAGAACTGCCATGGCAAAGCTATTGCATAGCATTTTGTTTTCAATAAAATGTATTAAATTAGAAAAAAATAATTAACATAATTTTTTTTAATTATTAGAAAAGGCTATAGCCTTTTCTTTTGGAGCGTTACTGATACGCCAATAAAAAAAGACATGTGGCACTCGAGAACTGCCATGGCAAAGCTATTGCATAGCATTTTGTTTTCAATAAAATGTATTAAATTAAAAAAAAATAATTAACATAATTTTTTTTAATTATTAGAAAAGGCTATTATAGCCTTTTCTTTTGGAGCGTTACTGATACGCCAATAAAAAAAGACATGTGGCACTCGAGAACTGCCATGGCAAAGCTATTGCATAGCATTTTGTTTTCAATAAAATGTATTAAATTAAAAAAAAATAATTAACATAATTTTTTTTAATTATTAGAAAAGGATATAGCCTTTTCTTTTGGAGCGTTACTGATACGCCAATAAAAAAAGACATTTGGGACTCGAGAACTGCCATGGCAAACCTATTGCATAGCATTTTGTTTTCAATAAAATGTATTAAATTAGAAAAAAATAATTAACATAATTTTTTTTAATTATTAGAAAAGGCTATAGCCTTTTCTTTTGGAGCGTTACTGATACGCCAATAAAAAAAGACATGTGGCACTCGAGAACTGCCATGGCAAAGCTATTGCATAGCATTTTGTTTTCAATAAAATGTATTAAATTAGAAAAAAATAATTAACATAATTTTTTTTAATTATTAGAAAAGGCTATTATAGCCTTTTCTTTTGGAGCGTTACTGATACGCCAATAAAAAAAGACATGTGGCACTCGAGAACTGCCATGGCAAAGCTATTGCATAGCATTTTGTTTTCAATAAAATGTATTAAATTAAAAAAAAATAATTAACATAATTTTTTTTAATTATTAGAAAAGGCTATTATAGCCTTTTCTTTTGGAGCGTTACTGATACGCCAATAAAAAAAGACATGTGGCACTCGAGAACTGCCATGGCAAAGCTATTGCATAGCATTTTGTTTTCAATAAAATGTATTAAATTAAAAAAAAATAATTAACATAATTTTTTTTAATTATTAGAAAAGGATATAGCCTTTTCTTTTGGAGCGTTACTGATACGCCAATAAAAAAAGACATGTGGCACTCGAGAACTGCCATGGCAAAGCTATTGCATAGCATTTTGTTTTCAATAAAATGTATTAAATTAGAAAAAAATAATTAACATAATTTTTTTTAATTATTAGAAAAGGCTATAGCCTTTTCTTTTGGAGCGTTACTGATACGCCAATAAAAAAAGACATGTGGCACTCGAGAACTGCCATGGCAAAGCTATTGCATAGCATTTTGTTTTCAATAAAATGTATTAAATTAGAAAAAAATAATTAACATAATTTTTTTTAATTATTAGAAAAGGCTATTATAGCCTTTTCTTTTGGAGCGTTACTGATACGCCAATAAAAAAAGACATGTGGCACTCGAGAACTGCCATGGCAAAGCTATTGCATAGCATTTTGTTTTCAATAAAATGTATTAAATTAAAAAAAAATAATTAACATAATTTTTTTTAATTATTAGAAAAGGCTATTATAGCCTTTTCTTTTGGAGCGTTACTGATACGCCAATAAAAAAAGACATGTGGCACTCGAGAACTGCCATGGCAAAGCTATTGCATAGCATTTTGTTTTCAATAAAATGTATTAAATTAAAAAAAAATAATTAACATAATTTTTTTTAATTATTAGAAAAGGATATAGCCTTTTCTTTTGGAGCGTTACTGATACGCCAATAAAAAAAGACATTTGGGACTCGAGAACTGCCATGGCAAACCTATTGCATAGCATTTTGTTTTCAATAAAATGTATTAAATTAGAAAAAAATAATTAACATAATTTTTTTTAATTATTAGAAAAGGCTATAGCCTTTTCTTTTGGAGCGTTACTGATACGCCAATAAAAAAAGACATGTGGGACTCGAGAACTGCCATGGCAAAGCTATTGCATAGCATTTTGTTTTCAATAAAATGTATTAAATTAGAAAAAAATAATTAACATAATTTTTTTTAATTATTAGAAAAGGATATAGCCTTTTCTTTTGGAGCGTTACTGATACGTCAATAAAAAAAGACATGTGGGACTCGAGAACTGCCATGGCAAAGCTATTGCATAGCATTTTGTTTTCAATAAAATGTATTAAATTAAAAAAAAATAATTAACATAATTTTTTTTAATTATTAGAAAAGGATATAGCCTTTTCTTTTGGAGCGTTACTGATACGCCAATAAAAAAAGACATGTGGGACTCGAGAACTGCCATGGCAAAGCTATTGCATAGCATTTTGTTTTCAATAAAATGTATTAAATTAGAAAAAAATAATTAACATAATTTTTTTTAATTATTAGAAAAGGCTATAGCCTTTTCTTTTGGAGCGTTACTGATACGCCAATAAAAAAAGACATGTGGGACTCGAGAACTGCCATGGCAAAGCTATTGCATAGCATTTTGTTTTCAATAAAATGTATTAAATTAAAAAAAAATAATTAACATAATTTTTTTTAATTATTAGAAAAGGATATAGCCTTTTCTTTTGGAGCGTTACTGATACGCCAATAAAAAAAGACATGTGGGACTCGAGAACTGCCATGGCAAAGCTATTGCATAGCATTTTGTTTTCAATAAAATGTATTAAATTAAAAAAAAATAATTAACATAATTTTTTTTAATTATTAGAAAAGGATATAGCCTTTTCTTTTGGAGCGTTACTGATACGCCAATAAAAAAAGACATGTGGGACTCGAGAACTGCCATGGCAAAGCTATTGCATAGCATTTTGTTTTCAATAAAATGTATTAAATTAGAAAAAAATAATTAACATAATTTTTTTTAATTATTAGAAAAGGCTATTATAGCCTTTTCTTTTGGAGCGTTACTGATACGCCAATAAAAAAAGACATGTGGCACTCGAGAACTGCCATGGCAAAGCTATTGCATAGCATTTTGTTTTCAATAAAATGTATTAAATTAAAAAAAAATAATTAACATAATTTTTTTTAATTATTAGAAAAGGATATAGCCTTTTCTTTTGGAGCGTTACTGATACGCCAATAAAAAAAGACATGTGGGACTCGAGAACTGCCATGGCAAAGCTATTGCATAGCATTTTGTTTTCAATAAAATGTATTAAATTAGAAAAAAATAATTAACATAATTTTTTTTAATTATTAGAAAAGGCTATTATAGCCTTTTCTTTTGGAGCGTTACTGATACGCCAATAAAAAAAGACATGTGGCACTCGAGAACTGCCATGGCAAAGCTATTGCATAGCATTTTGTTTTCAATAAAATGTATTAAATTAAAAAAAAATAATTAACATAATTTTTTTTAATTATTAGAAAAGGATATAGCCTTTTCTTTTGGAGCGTTACTGATACGCCAATAAAAAAAGACATGTGGGACTCGAGAACTGCCATGGCAAAGCTATTGCATAGCATTTTGTTTTCAATAAAATGTATTAAATTAGAAAAAAATAATTAACATAATTTTTTTTAATTATTAGAAAAGGCTATTATAGCCTTTTCTTTTGGAGCGTTACTGATACGCCAATAAAAAAAGACATGTGGCACTCGAGAACTGCCATGGCAAAGCTATTGCATAGCATTTTGTTTTCAATAAAATGTATTAAATTAAAAAAAAATAATTAACATAATTTTTTTTAATTATTAGAAAAGGATATAGCCTTTTCTTTTGGAGCGTTACTGATACGCCAATAAAAAAAGACATTTGGGACTCGAGAACTGCCATGGCAAACCTATTGCATAGCATTTTGTTTTCAATAAAATGTATTAAATTAGAAAAAAATAATTAACATAATTTTTTTTAATTATTAGAAAAGGCTATAGCCTTTTCTTTTGGAGCGTTACTGATACGCCAATAAAAAAAGACATGTGGGACTCGAGAACTGCCATGGCAAAGCTATTGCATAGCATTTTGTTTTCAATAAAATGTATTAAATTAGAAAAAAATAATTAACATAATTTTTTTTAATTATTAGAAAAGGATATAGCCTTTTCTTTTGGAGCGTTACTGATACGTCAATAAAAAAAGACATGTGGGACTCGAGAACTGCCATGGCAAAGCTATTGCATAGCATTTTGTTTTCAATAAAATGTATTAAATTAAAAAAAAATAATTAACATAATTTTTTTTAATTATTAGAAAAGGATATAGCCTTTTCTTTTGGAGCGTTACTGATACGCCAATAAAAAAAGACATGTGGGACTCGAGAACTGCCATGGCAAAGCTATTGCATAGCATTTTGTTTTCAATAAAATGTATTAAATTAGAAAAAAATAATTAACATAATTTTTTTTAATTATTAGAAAAGGCTATAGCCTTTTCTTTTGGAGCGTTACTGATACGCCAATAAAAAAAGACATGTGGGACTCGAGAACTGCCATGGCAAAGCTATTGCATAGCATTTTGTTTTCAATAAAATGTATTAAATTAGAAAAAAATAATTAACATAATTTTTTTTAATTATTAGAAAAGGCTATAGCCTTTTCTTTTGGAGCGTTACTGATACGCCAATAAAAAAAGACATGTGGGACTCGAGAACTGCCATGGCAAAGCTATTGCATAGCATTTTGTTTTCAATAAAATGTATTAAATTAGAAAAAAATAATTAACATAATTTTTTTTAATTATTAGAAAAGGCTATAGCCTTTTCCTTTGGAGCGTTACTGATACGCCAATAAAAAAAGACATTTGGGACTCGAGAACTGCACTGGCAAAGCTATTGCATAGCATTTTGTTTTCAATAAAATGTATTAAATTAGAAAAAAATAATTAACATAATTTTTTTTAATTATTAGAAAAGGCTATAGCCTTTTCCTTTGGAGCGTTACTGATACGCCAATAAAAAAAGACATGTGGCACTCGAGAACTGCCATGGCAAAGCTATTGCATAGCATTTTGTTTTCAATAAAATGTATTAAATTAGAAAAAAATAATTAACATAATTTTTTTTAATTATTAGAAAAGGCTATAGCCTTTTCTTTTGGAGCGTTACTGATACGCCAATAAAAAAAGACATGTGGGACTCGAGAACTGCCATGGCAAAGCTATTGCATAGCATTTTGTTTTCAATAAAATGTATTAAATAAAAAAAAAAAAAAAATAATTAACATAATTTTTTTTAATTATTAGAAAAGGATATAGCCTTTTCTTTTGGAGCGTTACTGATACGCCAATAAAAAAAGACATGTGGGACTCGAGAACTGCCATGGCAAAGCTATTGCATAGCATTTTGTTTTCAATAAAATGTATTAAATTAAAAAAAAATAATTAACATAATTTTTTTTAATTATTAGAAAAGGATATAGCCTTTTCTTTTGGAGCGTTACTGATACGCCAATAAAAAAAGACATGTGGGACTCGAGAACTGCCATGGCAAAGCTATTGCATAGCATTTTGTTTTCAATAAAATGTATTAAATTAGAAAAAAATAATTAACATAATTTTTTTTAATTATTAGAAAAGGCTATAGCCTTTTCTTTTGGAGCGTTACTGATACGCCAATAAAAAAAGACATGTGGGACTCGAGAACTGCCATGGCAAAGCTATTGCATAGCATTTTGTTTTCAATAAAATGTATTAAATTAGAAAAAAATAATTAACATAATTTTTTTTAATTATTAGAAAAGGCTATAGCCTTTTCCTTTGGAGCGTTACTGATACGCCAATAAAAAAAGACATTTGGGACTCGAGAACTGCACTGGCAAAGCTATTGCATAGCATTTTGTTTTCAATAAAATGTATTAAATTAGAAAAAAATAATTAACATAATTTTTTTTAATTATTAGAAAAGGCTATAGCCTTTTCCTTTGGAGCGTTACTGATACGCCAATAAAAAAAGACATTTGGGACTCGAGAACTGCACTGGCAAAGCTATTGCATAGCATTTTGTTTTCAATAAAATGTATTAAATTAGAAAAAAATAATTAACATAATTTTTTTTAATTATTAGAAAAGGCTATAGCCTTTTCTTTTGGAGCGTTACTGATACGCCAATAAAAAAAGACATGTGGCACTCGAGAACTGCCATGGCAAAGCTATTGCATAGCATTTTGTTTTCAATAAAATGTATTAAATTAGAAAAAAATAATTAACATAATTTTTTTTAATTATTAGAAAAGGCTATAGCCTTTTCTTTTGGAGCGTTACTGATACGCCAATAAAAAAAGACATGTGGGACTCGAGAACTGCCATGGCAAAGCTATTGCATAGCATTTTGTTTTCAATAAAATGTATTAAATTAGAAAAAAATAATTAACATAATTTTTTTTAATTATTAGAAAAGGCTATAGCCTTTTCTTTTGGAGCGTTACTGATACGCCAATAAAAAAAGACATGTGGGACTCGAGAACTGCCATGGCAAAGCTATTGCATAGCATTTTGTTTTCAATAAAATGTATTAAATTAAAAAAAAATAATTAACATAATTTTTTTTAATTATTAGAAAAGGATATAGCCTTTTCTTTTGGAGCGTTACTGATACGCCAATAAAAAAAGACATGTGGGACTCGAGAACTGCCATGGCAAAGCTATTGCATAGCATTTTGTTTTCAATAAAATGTATTAAATTAAAAAAAAATAATTAACATAATTTTTTTTAATTATTAGAAAAGGATATAGCCTTTTCTTTTGGAGCGTTACTGATACGCCAATAAAAAAAGACATGTGGGACTCGAGAACTGCCATGGCAAAGCTATTGCATAGCATTTTGTTTTCAATAAAATGTATTAAATTAGAAAAAAATAATTAACATAATTTTTTTTAATTATTAGAAAAGGCTATAGCCTTTTCTTTTGGAGCGTTACTGATACGCCAATAAAAAAAGACATGTGGGACTCGAGAACTGCCATGGCAAAGCTATTGCATAGCATTTTGTTTTCAATAAAATGTATTAAATTAGAAAAAAATAATTAACATAATTTTTTTTAATTATTAGAAAAGGCTATAGCCTTTTCTTTTGGAGCGTTACTGATACGCCAATAAAAAAAGACATGTGGGACTCGAGAACTGCCATGGCAAAGCTATTGCATAGCATTTTGTTTTCAATAAAATGTATTAAATTAGAAAAAAATAATTAACATAATTTTTTTTAATTATTAGAAAAGGCTATAGCCTTTTCCTTTGGAGAGTTACTGATACGCCAATAAAAAAAGACATTTGGGACTCGAGAACTGCACTGGCAAAGCTATTGCATAGCATTTTGTTTTCAATAAAATGTATTAAATTAGAAAAAAATAATTAACATAATTTTTTTTAATTATTAGAAAAGGCTATAGCCTTTTCTTTTGGAGCGTTACTGATACGCCAATAAAAAAAGACATGTGGCACTCGAGAACTGCACTGGCAAAGCTATTGCATAGCATTTTGTTTTCAATAAAATGTATTAAATTAGAAAAAAATAATTAACATAATTTTTTTTAATTATTAGAAAAGGCTATAGCCTTTTCTTTTGGAGCGTTACTGATACGCCAATAAAAAAAGACATGTGGCACTCGAGAACTGCCATGGCAAAGCTATTGCATAGCATTTTGTTTTCAATAAAATGTATTAAATTAGAAAAAAATAATTAACATAATTTTTTTTAATTATTAGAAAAGGCTATAGCCTTTTCCTTTGGAGCGTTACTGATACGCCAATAAAAAAAGACATTTGGGACTCGAGAACTGCACTGGCAAAGCTATTGCATAGCATTTTGTTTTCAATAAAATGTATTAAATTAGAAAAAAATAATTAACATAATTTTTTTTAATTATTAGAAAAGGCTATAGCCTTTTCTTTTGGAGCGTTACTGATACGCCAATAAAAAAAGACATGTGGCACTCGAGAACTGCACTGGCAAAGCTATTGCATAGCATTTTGTTTTCAATAAAATGTATTAAATTAGAAAAAAATAATTATCATAATTTTTTTTAATTATTAGAAAAGGCTATATATAGCCTTTTCCTTTGGAGCGTTACTGATACGCCAATAAAAAAAGACATGTGGCACTCGAGAACTGCCATGGCAAAGCTATTGCATAGCATTTTGTTTTCAATAAAATGTATTAAATTAGAAAAAAATAATTAACATAATTTTTTTTAATTATTAGAAAAGGCTATAGCCTTTTCCTTTGGAGCGTTACTGATACGCCAATAAAAAAAGACATGTGGGACTCGAGAACTGCCATGGCAAAGCTATTGCATAGCATTTTGTTTTCAATAAAATGTATTAAATTAGAAAAAAATAATTAACATAATTTTTTTTAATTATTAGAAAAGGCTATAGCCTTTTCCTTTGGAGCGTTACTGATACGCCAATAAAAAAAGACATGTGGGACTCGAGAACTGCCATGGCAAAGCTATTGCATAGCATTTTGTTTTCAATAAAATGTATTAAATTAGAAAAAAATAATTAACATAATTTTTTTTAATTATTAGAAAAGGCTATATATAGCCTTTTCCTTTGGAGCGTTACTGATACGCCAATAAAAAAAGACATGTGGCACTCGAGAACTGCCATGGCAAAGCTATTGCATAGCATTTTGTTTTCAATAAAATGTATTAAATTAGAAAAAAATAATTAACATAATTTTTTTTAATTATTAGAAAAGGATATAGCCTTTTCTTTTGGAGCGTTACTGATACGCCAATAAAAAAAGACATGTGGGACTCGAGAACTGCCATGGCAAAGCTATTGCATAGCATTTTGTTTTCAATAAAATGTATTAAATTAAAAAAAAATAATTAACATAATTTTTTTTAATTATTAGAAAAGGATATAGCCTTTTCTTTTGGAGCGTTACTGATACGCCAATAAAAAAAGACATGTGGGACTCGAGAACTGCCATGGCAAAGCTATTGCATAGCATTTTGTTTTCAATAAAATGTATTAAATTAGAAAAAAATAATTAACATAATTTTTTTTAATTATTAGAAAAGGCTATAATAGCCTTTTCCTTTGGAGCGTTACTGATACGCCAATAAAAAAAGACATGTGGGACTCGAGAACTGCCATGGCAAAGCTATTGCATAGCATTTTGTTTTCAATAAAATGTATTAAATTAAAAAAAAATAATTAACATAATTTTTTTTAATTATTAGAAAAGGATATAGCCTTTTCTTTTGGAGCGTTACTGATACGCCAATAAAAAAAGACATGTGGGACTCGAGAACTGCCATGGCAAAGCTATTGCATAGCATTTTGTTTTCAATAAAATGTATTAAATTAGAAAAAAATAATTAACATAATTTTTTTTAATTATTAGAATATAGCCTTTTCCTTTGGAGCGTTACTGATACGCCAATAAAAAAAGACATGTGGGACTCGAGAACTGCCATGGCAAAGCTATTGCATAGCATTTTGTTTTCAATAAAATGTATTAAATTAGAAAAAAATAATTAACATAATTTTTTTTAATTATTAGAAAAGGCTATAGCCTTTTCTTTTGGAGCGTTACTGATACGCCAATAAAAAAAGACATGTGGGACTCGAGAACTGCCATGGCAAAGCTATTGCATAGCATTTTGTTTTCAATAAAATGTATTAAATTAAAAAAAAATAATTAACATAATTTTTTTTAATTATTAGAAAAGGATATAGCCTTTTCTTTTGGAGCGTTACTGATACGCCAATAAAAAAAGACATGTGGGACTCGAGAACTGCCATGGCAAAGCTATTGCATAGCATTTTGTTTTCAATAAAATGTATTAAATTAGAAAAAAATAATTAACATAATTTTTTTTAATTATTAGAAAAGGATATAGCCTTTTCTTTTGGAGCGTTACTGATACGCCAATAAAAAAAGACATGTGGGACTCGAGAACTGCCATGGCAAAGCTATTGCATAGCATTTTGTTTTCAATAAAATGTATTAAATTAGAAAAAAATAATTAACATAATTTTTTTTAATTATTAGAAAAGGCTATAGCCTTTTCCTTTGGAGCGTTACTGATACGCCAATAAAAAAAGACATGTGGGACTCGAGAACTGCCATGGCAAAGCTATTGCATAGCATTTTGTTTTCAATAAAATGTATTAAATTAGAAAAAAATAATTAACATAATTTTTTTTAATTATTAGAAAAGGCTATAGCCTTTTCCTTTGGAGCGTTACTGATACGCCAATAAAAAAAGACATGTGGGACTCGAGAACTGCCATGGCAAAGCTATTGCATAGCATTTTGTTTTCAATAAAATGTATTAAATAAAAAAAAAATAATTAACATAATTTTTTTTAATTATTAGAAAAGGCTATAGCCTTTTCCTTTGGAGCGTTACTGATACGCCAATAAAAAAAGACATGTGGGACTCGAGAACTGCCATGGCAAAGCTATTGCATAGCATTTTGTTTTCAATAAAATGTATTAAATTAAAAAAAAATAATTAACATAATTTTTTTTAATTATTAGAAAAGGATATAGCCTTTTCTTTTGGAGCGTTACTGATACGCCAATAAAAAAAGACATGTGGGACTCGAGAACTGCCATGGCTAAGCTATTGCATAGCATTTTGTTTTCAATAAAATGTATTAAATTAGAAAAAAATAATTAACATAATTTTTTTTAATTATTAGAAAAGGATATAGCCTTTTCTTTTGGAGCGTTACTGATACGCCAATAAAAAAAGACATGTGGGACTCGAGAACTGCCATGGCAAAGCTATTGCATAGCATTTTGTTTTCAATAAAATGTATTAAATTAAAAAAAAATAATTAACATAATTTTTTTTAATTATTAGAAAAGGATATAGCCTTTTCTTTTGGAGCGTTACTGATACGCCAATAAAAAAAGACATGTGGGACTCGAGAACTGCCATGGCAAAGCTATTGCATAGCATTTTGTTTTCAATAAAATGTATTAAATTAGAAAAAAATAATTAACATAATTTTTTTTAATTATTAGAAAAGGCTATAGCCTTTTCCTTTGGAGCGTTACTGATACGCCAATAAAAAAAGACATGTGGGACTCGAGAACTGCCATGGCAAAGCTATTGCATAGCATTTTGTTTTCAATAAAATGTATTAAATTAAAAAAAAATAATTAACATAATTTTTTTTAATTATTAGAAAAGGATATAGCCTTTTCTTTTGGAGCGTTACTGATACGCCAATAAAAAAAGACATGTGGGACTCGAGAACTGCCATGGCAAAGCTATTGCATAGCATTTTGTTTTCAATAAAATGTATTAAATTAGAAAAAAATAATTAACATAATTTTTTTTAATTATTAGAAAAGGCTATAGCCTTTTCCTTTGGAGCGTTACTGATACGCCAATAAAAAAAGACATGTGGGACTCGAGAACTGCCATGGCAAAGCTATTGCATAGCATTTTGTTTTCAATAAAATGTATTAAATTAGAAAAAAATAATTAACATAATTTTTTTTAATTATTAGAAAAGGCTATAGCCTTTTCTTTTGGAGCGTTACTGATACGCCAATAAAAAAAGACATGTGGGACTCGAGAACTGCCATGGCAAAGCTATTGCATAGCATTTTGTTTTCAATAAAATGTATTAAATTAAAAAAAAATAATTAACATAATTTTTTTTAATTATTAGAAAAGGATATAGCCTTTTCTTTTGGAGCGTTACTGATACGCCAATAAAAAAAGACATGTGGGACTCGAGAACTGCCATGGCAAAGCTATTGCATAGCATTTTGTTTTCAATAAAATGTATTAAATTAGAAAAAAATAATTAACATAATTTTTTTTAATTATTAGAAAAGGATATAGCCTTTTCTTTTGGAGCGTTACTGATACGCCAATAAAAAAAGACATGTGGGACTCGAGAACTGCCATGGCAAAGCTATTGCATAGCATTTTGTTTTCAATAAAATGTATTAAATTAGAAAAAAATAATTAACATAATTTTTTTTAATTATTAGAAAAGGCTATAGCCTTTTCCTTTGGAGCGTTACTGATACGCCAATAAAAAAAGACATGTGGGACTCGAGAACTGCCATGGCAAAGCTATTGCATAGCATTTTGTTTTCAATAAAATGTATTAAATTAGAAAAAAATAATTAACATAATTTTTTTTAATTATTAGAAAAGGATATAGCCTTTTCTTTTGGAGCGTTACTGATACGCCAATAAAAAAAGACATGTGGGACTCGAGAACTGCCATGGCAAAGCTATTGCATAGCATTTTGTTTTCAATAAAATGTATTAAATTAGAAAAAAATAATTAACATAATTTTTTTTAATTATTAGAAAAGGCTATAGCCTTTTCCTTTGGAGCGTTACTGATACGCCAATAAAAAAAGACATGTGGGACTCGAGAACTGCCATGGCAAAGCTATTGCATAGCATTTTGTTTTCAATAAAATGTATTAAATTAGAAAAAAATAATTAACATAATTTTTTTTAATTATTAGAAAAGGCTATAGCCTTTTCCTTTGGAGCGTTACTGATACGCCAATAAAAAAAGACATGTGGGACTCGAGAACTGCCATGGCAAAGCTATTGCATAGCATTTTGTTTTCAATAAAATGTATTAAATTAGAAAAAAATAATTAACATAATTTTTTTTAATTATTAGAAAAGGCTATAGCCTTTTCCTTTGGAGCGTTACTGATACGCCAATAAAAAAAGACATGTGGGACTCGAGAACTGCCATGGCAAAGCTATTGCATAGCATTTTGTTTTCAATAAAATGTATTAAATTAAAAAAAAATAATTAACATAATTTTTTTTAATTATTAGAAAAGGATATAGCCTTTTCTTTTGGAGCGTTACTGATACGCCAATAAAAAAAGACATGTGGGACTCGAGAACTGCCATGGCAAAGCTATTGCATAGCATTTTGTTTTCAATAAAATGTATTAAATTAGAAAAAAATAATTAACATAATTTTTTTTAATTATTAGAAAAGGCTATAGCCTTTTCCTTTGGAGCGTTACTGATACGCCAATAAAAAAAGACATGTGGGACTCGAGAACTGCCATGGCAAAGCTATTGCATAGCATTTTGTTTTCAATAAAATGTATTAAATTAGAAAAAAATAATTAACATAATTTTTTTTAATTATTAGAAAAGGCTATAGCCTTTTCTTTTGGAGCGTTACTGATACGCCAATAAAAAAAGACATGTGGGACTCGAGAACTGCCATGGCAAAGCTATTGCATAGCATTTTGTTTTCAATAAAATGTATTAAATTAAAAAAAAATAATTAACATAATTTTTTTTAATTATTAGAAAAGGATATAGCCTTTTCTTTTGGAGCGTTACTGATACGCCAATAAAAAAAGACATGTGGGACTCGAGAACTGCCATGGCAAAGCTATTGCATAGCATTTTGTTTTCAATAAAATGTATTAAATTAGAAAAAAATAATTAACATAATTTTTTTTAATTATTAGAAAAGGATATAGCCTTTTCTTTTGGAGCGTTACTGATACGCCAATAAAAAAAGACATGTGGGACTCGAGAACTGCCATGGCAAAGCTATTGCATAGCATTTTGTTTTCAATAAAATGTATTAAATTAGAAAAAAATAATTAACATAATTTTTTTTAATTATTAGAAAAGGCTATAGCCTTTTCCTTTGGAGCGTTACTGATACGCCAATAAAAAAAGACATGTGGGACTCGAGAACTGCCATGGCAAAGCTATTGCATAGCATTTTGTTTTCAATAAAATGTATTAAATTAGAAAAAAATAATTAACATAATTTTTTTTAATTATTAGAAAAGGCTATAGCCTTTTCCTTTGGAGCGTTACTGATACGCCAATAAAAAAAGACATGTGGGACTCGAGAACTGCCATGGCAAAGCTATTGCATAGCATTTTGTTTTCAATAAAATGTATTAAATTAAAAAAAAATAATTAACATAATTTTTTTTAATTATTAGAAAAGGATATAGCCTTTTCTTTTGGAGCGTTACTGATACGCCAATAAAAAAAGACATGTGGGACTCGAGAACTGCCATGGCAAAGCTATTGCATAGCATTTTGTTTTCAATAAAATGTATTAAATTAGAAAAAAATAATTAACATAATTTTTTTTAATTATTAGAAAAGGCTATAGCCTTTTCCTTTGGAGCGTTACTGATACGCCAATAAAAAAAGACATGTGGGACTCGAGAACTGCCATGGCAAAGCTATTGCATAGCATTTTGTTTTCAATAAAATGTATTAAATTAGAAAAAAATAATTAACATAATTTTTTTTAATTATTAGAAAAGGCTATAGCCTTTTCTTTTGGAGCGTTACTGATACGCCAATAAAAAAAGACATGTGGGACTCGAGAACTGCCATGGCAAAGCTATTGCATAGCATTTTGTTTTCAATAAAATGTATTAAATTAAAAAAAAATAATTAACATAATTTTTTTTAATTATTAGAAAAGGATATAGCCTTTTCTTTTGGAGCGTTACTGATACGCCAATAAAAAAAGACATGTGGGACTCGAGAACTGCCATGGCAAAGCTATTGCATAGCATTTTGTTTTCAATAAAATGTATTAAATTAGAAAAAAATAATTAACATAATTTTTTTTAATTATTAGAAAAGGATATAGCCTTTTCTTTTGGAGCGTTACTGATACGCCAATAAAAAAAGACATGTGGGACTCGAGAACTGCCATGGCAAAGCTATTGCATAGCATTTTGTTTTCAATAAAATGTATTAAATTAGAAAAAAATAATTAACATAATTTTTTTTAATTATTAGAAAAGGCTATAGCCTTTTCCTTTGGAGCGTTACTGATACGCCAATAAAAAAAGACATGTGGCACTCGAGAACTGCCATGGCAAAGCTATTGCATAGCATTTTGTTTTCAATAAAATGTATTAAATTAGAAAAAAATAATTAACATAATTTTTTTTAATTATTAGAAAAGGCTATATATAGCCTTTTCCTTTGGAGCGTTACTGATACGCCAATAAAAAAAGACATGTGGCACTCGAGAACTGCCATGGCAAAGCTATTGCATAGCATTTTGTTTTCAATAAAATGTATTAAATTAGAAAAAAATAATTAACATAATTTTTTTTAATTATTAGAAAAGGATATAGCCTTTTCTTTTGGAGCGTTACTGATACGCCAATAAAAAAAGACATGTGGGACTCGAGAACTGCCATGGCAAAGCTATTGCATAGCATTTTGTTTTCAATAAAATGTATTAAATTAGAAAAAAATAATTAACATAATTTTTTTTAATTATTAGAAAAGGCTATATATAGCCTTTTCCTTTGGAGCGTTACTGATACGCCAATAAAAAAAGACATGTGGCACTCGAGAACTGCCATGGCAAAGCTATTGCATAGCATTTTGTTTTCAATAAAATGTATTAAATTAGAAAAAAATAATTAACATAATTTTTTTTAATTATTAGAAAAGGATATAGCCTTTTCTTTTGGAGCGTTACTGATACGCCAATAAAAAAAGACATGTGGGACTCGAGAACTGCCATGGCAAAGCTATTGCATAGCATTTTGTTTTCAATAAAATGTATTAAATTAGAAAAAAATAATTAACATAATTTTTTTTAATTATTAGAAAAGGCTATAGCCTTTTCCTTTGGAGCGTTACTGATACGCCAATAAAAAAAGACATTTGGGACTCGAGAACTGCACTGGCAAAGCTATTGCATAGCATTTTGTTTTCAATAAAATGTATTAAATTAGAAAAAAATAATTAACATAATTTTTTTTAATTATTAGAAAAGGCTATATATAGCCTTTTCCTTTGGAGCGTTACTGATACGCCAATAAAAAAAGACATGTGGCACTCGAGAACTGCCATGGCAAAGCTATTGCATAGCATTTTGTTTTCAATAAAATGTATTAAATTAGAAAAAAATAATTAACATAATTTTTTTTAATTATTAGAAAAGGCTATAGCCTTTTCCTTTGGAGCGTTACTGATACGCCAATAAAAAAAGACATGTGGGACTCGAGAACTGCCATGGCAAAGCTATTGCATAGCATTTTGTTTTCAATAAAATGTATTAAATTAGAAAAAAATAATTAACATAATTTTTTTTAATTATTAGAAAAGGCTATATATAGCCTTTTCCTTTGGAGCGTTACTGATACGCCAATAAAAAAAGACATGTGGCACTCGAGAACTGCCATGGCAAAGCTATTGCATAGCATTTTGTTTTCAATAAAATGTATTAAATTAGAAAAAAATAATTAACATAATTTTTTTTAATTATTAGAAAAGGATATAGCCTTTTCTTTTGGAGCGTTACTGATACGCCAATAAAAAAAGACATGTGGGACTCGAGAACTGCCATGGCAAAGCTATTGCATAGCATTTTGTTTTCAATAAAATGTATTAAATTAAAAAAAAATAATTAACATAATATTTTTTAATTATTAGAAAAGGATATAGCCTTTTCTTTTGGAGCGTTACTGATACGCCAATAAAAAAAGACATGTGGGACTCGAGAACTGCCATGGCAAAGCTATTGCATAGCATTTTGTTTTCAATAAAATGTATTAAATTAGAAAAAAATAATTAACATAATTTTTTTTAATTATTAGAAAAGGCTATAGCCTTTTCCTTTGGAGCGTTACTGATACGCCAATAAAAAAAGACATGTGGGACTCGAGAACTGCCATGGCAAAGCTATTGCATAGCATTTTGTTTTCAATAAAATGTATTAAATTAAAAAAAAATAATTAACATAATTTTTTTTAATTATTAGAAAAGGATATAGCCTTTTCTTTTGGAGCGTTACTGATACGCCAATAAAAAAAGACATGTGGGACTCGAGAACTGCCATGGCAAAGCTATTGCATAGCATTTTGTTTTCAATAAAATGTATTAAATTAAAAAAAAATAATTAACATAATTTTTTTTAATTATTAGAAAAGGATATAGCCTTTTCTTTTGGAGCGTTACTGATACGCCAATAAAAAAAGACATGTGGGACTCGAGAACTGCCATGGCAAAGCTATTGCATAGCATTTTGTTTTCAATAAAATGTATTAAATTAGAAAAAAATAATTAACATAATTTTTTTTAATTATTAGAAAAGGCTATAGCCTTTTCCTTTGGAGCGTTACTGATACGCCAATAAAAAAAGACATGTGGGACTCGAGAACTGCCATGGCAAAGCTATTGCATAGCATTTTGTTTTCAATAAAATGTATTAAATTAAAAAAAAATAATTAACATAATTTTTTTTAATTATTAGAAAAGGATATAGCCTTTTCTTTTGGAGCGTTACTGATACGCCAATAAAAAAAGACATGTGGGACTCGAGAACTGCCATGGCAAAGCTATTGCATAGCATTTTGTTTTCAATAAAATGTATTAAATTAGAAAAAAATAATTAACATAATTTTTTTTAATTATTAGAAAAGGCTATAGCCTTTTCTTTTGGAGCGTTACTGATACGCCAATAAAAAAAGACATGTGGGACTCGAGAACTGCCATGGCAAAGCTATTGCATAGCATTTTGTTTTCAATAAAATGTATTAAATTAGAAAAAAATAATTAACATAATTTTTTTTAATTATTAGAAAAGGCTATAGCCTTTTCTTTTGGAGCGTTACTGATACGCCAATAAAAAAAGACATGTGGGACTCGAGAACTGCCATGGCAAAGCTATTGCATAGCATTTTGTTTTCAATAAAATGTATTAAATTAGAAAAAAATAATTAACATAATTTTTTTTAATTATTAGAAAAGGCTATAGCCTTTTCCTTTGGAGCGTTACTGATACGCCAATAAAAAAAGACATTTGGGACTCGAGAACTGCACTGGCAAAGCTATTGCATAGCATTTTGTTTTCAATAAAATGTATTAAATTAGAAAAAAATAATTAACATAATTTTTTTTAATTATTAGAAAAGGCTATAGCCTTTTCTTTTGGAGCGTTACTGATACGCCAATAAAAAAAGACATGTGGCACTCGAGAACTGCACTGGCAAAGCTATTGCATAGCATTTTGTTTTCAATAAAATGTATTAAATTAGAAAAAAATAATTAACATAATTTTTTTTAATTATTAGAAAAGGCTATAGCCTTTTCTTTTGGAGCGTTACTGATACGCCAATAAAAAAAGACATGTGGCACTCGAGAACTGCCATGGCAAAGCTATTGCATAGCATTTTGTTTTCAATAAAATGTATTAAATTAGAAAAAAATAATTAACATAATTTTTTTTAATTATTAGAAAAGGCTATAGCCTTTTCCTTTGGAGCGTTACTGATACGCCAATAAAAAAAGACATTTGGGACTCGAGAACTGCACTGGCAAAGCTATTGCATAGCATTTTGTTTTCAATAAAATGTATTAAATTAGAAAAAAATAATTAACATAATTTTTTTTAATTATTAGAAAAGGCTATAGCCTTTTCTTTTGGAGCGTTACTGATACGCCAATAAAAAAAGACATGTGGCACTCGAGAACTGCACTGGCAAAGCTATTGCATAGCATTTTGTTTTCAATAAAATGTATTAAATTAGAAAAAAATAATTATCATAATTTTTTTTAATTATTAGAAAAGGCTATATATAGCCTTTTCCTTTGGAGCGTTACTGATACGCCAATAAAAAAAGACATGTGGCACTCGAGAACTGCCATGGCAAAGCTATTGCATAGCATTTTGTTTTCAATAAAATGTATTAAATTAGAAAAAAATAATTAACATAATTTTTTTTAATTATTAGAAAAGGCTATAGCCTTTTCCTTTGGAGCGTTACTGATACGCCAATAAAAAAAGACATGTGGGACTCGAGAACTGCCATGGCAAAGCTATTGCATAGCATTTTGTTTTCAATAAAATGTATTAAATTAGAAAAAAATAATTAACATAATTTTTTTTAATTATTAGAAAAGGCTATAGCCTTTTCCTTTGGAGCGTTACTGATACGCCAATAAAAAAAGACATGTGGGACTCGAGAACTGCCATGGCAAAGCTATTGCATAGCATTTTGTTTTCAATAAAATGTATTAAATTAGAAAAAAATAATTAACATAATTTTTTTTAATTATTAGAAAAGGCTATATATAGCCTTTTCCTTTGGAGCGTTACTGATACGCCAATAAAAAAAGACATGTGGCACTCGAGAACTGCCATGGCAAAGCTATTGCATAGCATTTTGTTTTCAATAAAATGTATTAAATTAGAAAAAAATAATTAACATAATTTTTTTTAATTATTAGAAAAGGATATAGCCTTTTCTTTTGGAGCGTTACTGATACGCCAATAAAAAAAGACATGTGGGACTCGAGAACTGCCATGGCAAAGCTATTGCATAGCATTTTGTTTTCAATAAAATGTATTAAATTAAAAAAAAATAATTAACATAATTTTTTTTAATTATTAGAAAAGGATATAGCCTTTTCTTTTGGAGCGTTACTGATACGCCAATAAAAAAAGACATGTGGGACTCGAGAACTGCCATGGCAAAGCTATTGCATAGCATTTTGTTTTCAATAAAATGTATTAAATTAGAAAAAAATAATTAACATAATTTTTTTTAATTATTAGAAAAGGCTATAGCCTTTTCCTTTGGAGCGTTACTGATACGCCAATAAAAAAAGACATGTGGGACTCGAGAACTGCCATGGCAAAGCTATTGCATAGCATTTTGTTTTCAATAAAATGTATTAAATTAAAAAAAAATAATTAACATAATTTTTTTTAATTATTAGAAAAGGATATAGCCTTTTCTTTTGGAGCGTTACTGATACGCCAATAAAAAAAGACATGTGGGACTCGAGAACTGCCATGGCAAAGCTATTGCATAGCATTTTGTTTTCAATAAAATGTATTAAATTAGAAAAAAATAATTAACATAATTTTTTTTAATTATTAGAAAAGGCTATAGCCTTTTCCTTTGGAGCGTTACTGATACGGCAATAAAAAAAGACATGTGGGACTCGAGAACTGCCATGGCAAAGCTATTGCATAGCATTTTGTTTTCAATAAAATGTATTAAATTAGAAAAAAATAATTAACATAATTTTTTTTAATTATTAGAAAAGGCTATAGCCTTTTCTTTTGGAGCGTTACTGATACGCCAATAAAAAAAGACATGTGGGACTCGAGAACTGCCATGGCAAAGCTATTGCATAGCATTTTGTTTTCAATAAAATGTATTAAATTAAAAAAAAATAATTAACATAATTTTTTTTAATTATTAGAAAAGGATATAGCCTTTTCTTTTGGAGCGTTACTGATACGCCAATAAAAAAAGACATGTGGGACTCGAGAACTGCCATGGCAAAGCTATTGCATAGCATTTTGTTTTCAATAAAATGTATTAAATTAGAAAAAAATAATTAACATAATTTTTTTTAATTATTAGAAAAGGATATAGCCTTTTCTTTTGGAGCGTTACTGATACGCCAATAAAAAAAGACATGTGGGACTCGAGAACTGCCATGGCAAAGCTATTGCATAGCATTTTGTTTTCAATAAAATGTATTAAATTAGAAAAAAATAATTAACATAATTTTTTTTAATTATTAGAAAAGGCTATAGCCTTTTCCTTTGGAGCGTTACTGATACGCCAATAAAAAAAGACATGTGGGACTCGAGAACTGCCATGGCAAAGCTATTGCATAGCATTTTGTTTTCAATAAAATGTATTAAATTAGAAAAAAATAATTAACATAATTTTTTTTAATTATTAGAAAAGGCTATAGCCTTTTCCTTTGGAGCGTTACTGATACGCCAATAAAAAAAGACATGTGGGACTCGAGAACTGCCATGGCAAAGCTATTGCATAGCATTTTGTTTTCAATAAAATGTATTAAATTAAAAAAAAATAATTAACATAATTTTTTTTAATTATTAGAAAAGGATATAGCCTTTTCTTTTGGAGCGTTACTGATACGCCAATAAAAAAAGACATGTGGGACTCGAGAACTGCCATGGCAAAGCTATTGCATAGCATTTTGTTTTCAATAAAATGTATTAAATTAGAAAAAAATAATTAACATAATTTTTTTTAATTATTAGAAAAGGCTATAGCCTTTTCCTTTGGAGCGTTACTGATACGCCAATAAAAAAAGACATGTGGGACTCGAGAACTGCCATGGCAAAGCTATTGCATAGCATTTTGTTTTCAATAAAATGTATTAAATTAGAAAAAAATAATTAACATAATTTTTTTTAATTATTAGAAAAGGCTATAGCCTTTTCTTTTGGAGCGTTACTGATACGCCAATAAAAAAAGACATGTGGGACTCGAGAACTGCCATGGCAAAGCTATTGCATAGCATTTTGTTTTCAATAAAATGTATTAAATTAAAAAAAAATAATTAACATAATTTTTTTTAATTATTAGAAAAGGATATAGCCTTTTCTTTTGGAGCGTTACTGATACGCCAATAAAAAAAGACATGTGGGACTCGAGAACTGCCATGGCAAAGCTATTGCATAGCATTTTGTTTTCAATAAAATGTATTAAATTAGAAAAAAATAATTAACATAATTTTTTTTAATTATTAGAAAAGGATATAGCCTTTTCTTTTGGAGCGTTACTGATACGCCAATAAAAAAAGACATGTGGGACTCGAGAACTGCCATGGCAAAGCTATTGCATAGCATTTTGTTTTCAATAAAATGTATTAAATTAGAAAAAAATAATTAACATAATTTTTTTTAATTATTAGAAAAGGCTATAGCCTTTTCCTTTGGAGCGTTACTGATACGCCAATAAAAAAAGACATGTGGCACTCGAGAACTGCCATGGCAAAGCTATTGCATAGCATTTTGTTTTCAATAAAATGTATTAAATTAGAAAAAAATAATTAACATAATTTTTTTTAATTATTAGAAAAGGCTATATATAGCCTTTTCCTTTGGAGCGTTACTGATACGCCAATAAAAAAAGACATGTGGCACTCGAGAACTGCCATGGCAAAGCTATTGCATAGCATTTTGTTTTCAATAAAATGTATTAAATTAGAAAAAAATAATTAACATAATTTTTTTTAATTATTAGAAAAGGATATAGCCTTTTCTTTTGGAGCGTTACTGATACGCCAATAAAAAAAGACATGTGGGACTCGAGAACTGCCATGGCAAAGCTATTGCATAGCATTTTGTTTTCAATAAAATGTATTAAATTAGAAAAAAATAATTAACATAATTTTTTTTAATTATTAGAAAAGGCTATATATAGCCTTTTCCTTTGGAGCGTTACTGATACGCCAATAAAAAAAGACATGTGGCACTCGAGAACTGCCATGGCAAAGCTATTGCATAGCATTTTGTTTTCAATAAAATGTATTAAATTAGAAAAAAATAATTAACATAATTTTTTTTAATTATTAGAAAAGGATATAGCCTTTTCTTTTGGAGCGTTACTGATACGCCAATAAAAAAAGACATGTGGGACTCGAGAACTGCCATGGCAAAGCTATTGCATAGCATTTTGTTTTCAATAAAATGTATTAAATTAGAAAAAAATAATTAACATAATTTTTTTTAATTATTAGAAAAGGCTATAGCCTTTTCCTTTGGAGCGTTACTGATACGCCAATAAAAAAAGACATTTGGGACTCGAGAACTGCACTGGCAAAGCTATTGCATAGCATTTTGTTTTCAATAAAATGTATTAAATTAAAAAAAAATAATCAACATAATTTTTTTTAATTATTAGAAAAGGATATAGCCTTTTCTTTTGGAGCGTTACTGATACGCCAATAAAAAAAGACATGTGGGACTCGAGAACTGCCATGGCAAAGCTATTGCATAGCATTTTGTTTTCAATAAAATGTATTAAATTAGAAAAAAATAATTAACATAATTTTTTTTAATTATTAGAAAAGGCTATATATAGCCTTTTCCTTTGGAGCGTTACTGATACGCCAATAAAAAAAGACATGTGGCACTCGAGAACTGCCATGGCAAAGCTATTGCATAGCATTTTGTTTTCAATAAAATGTATTAAATTAGAAAAAAATAATTAACATAATTTTTTTTAATTATTAGAAAAGGCTATAGCCTTTTCCTTTGGAGCGTTACTGATACGCCAATAAAAAAAGACATGTGGGACTCGAGAACTGCCATGGCAAAGCTATTGCATAGCATTTTGTTTTCAATAAAATGTATTAAATTAGAAAAAAATAATTAACATAATTTTTTTTAATTATTAGAAAAGGCTATAGCCTTTTCCTTTGGAGCGTTACTGATACGCCAATAAAAAAAGACATGTGGGACTCGAGAACTGCCATGGCAAAGCTATTGCATAGCATTTTGTTTTCAATAAAATGTATTAAATTAGAAAAAAATAATTAACATAATTTTTTTTAATTATTAGAAAAGGCTATAGCCTTTTCCTTTGGAGCGTTACTGATACGCCAATAAAAAAAGACATGTGGCACTCGAGAACTGCCATGGCAAAGCTATTGCATAGCATTTTGTTTTCAATAAAATGTATTAAATTAGAAAAAAATAATTAACATAATTTTTTTTAATTATTAGAAAAGGATATAGCCTTTTCTTTTGGAGCGTTACTGATACGCCAATAAAAAAAGACATGTGGGACTCGAGAACTGCCATGGCAAAGCTATTGCATAGCATTTTGTTTTCAATAAAATGTATTAAATTAGAAAAAAATAATTAACATAATTTTTTTTAATTATTAGAAAAGGCTATAGCCTTTTCCTTTGGAGCGTTACTGATACGCCAATAAAAAAAGACATGTGGCACTCGAGAACTGCCATGGCAAAGCTATTGCATAGCATTTTGTTTTCAATAAAATGTATTAAATTAGAAAAAAATAATTAACATAATTTTTTTTAATTATTAGAAAAGGCTATAGCCTTTTCCTTTGGAGCGTTACTGATACGCCAATAAAAAAAGACATGTGGCACTCGAGAACTGCCATGGCAAAGCTATTGCATAGCATTTTGTTTTCAATAAAATGTATTAAATTAGAAAAAAATAATTAACATAATTTTTTTTTAATTATTAGAAAAGGCTATATATAGCCTTTTCCTTTGGAGCGTTACTGATACGCCAATAAAAAAAGACATGTGGCACTCGAGAACTGCCATGGCAAAGCTATTGCATAGCATTTTGTTTTCAATAAAATGTATTAAATTAGAAAAAAATAATTAACATAATTTTTTTTAATTATTAGAAAAGGATATAGCCTTTTCTTTTGGAGCGTTACTGATACGCCAATAAAAAAAGACATGTGGGACTCGAGAACTGCCATGGCAAAGCTATTGCATAGCATTTTGTTTTCAATAAAATGTATTAAATTAGAAAAAAATAATTAACATAATTTTTTTTAATTATTAGAAAAGGATATAGCCTTTTATTTTGGAGCGTTACTGATACGCCAATAAAAAAAGACATGTGGGACTCGAGAACTGCCATGGCAAAGCTATTGCATAGCATTTTGTTTTCAATAAAATGTATTAAATTAGAAAAAAATAATTAACATAATTTTTTTTAATTATTAGAAAAGGATATAGCCTTTTCTTTTGGAGCGTTACTGATACGCCAATAAAAAAAGACATGTGGGACTCGAGAACTGCCATGGCAAAGCTATTGCATAGCATTTTGTTTTCAATAAAATGTATTAAATTAGAAAAAAATAATTAACATAATTTTTTTTAATTATTAGAAAAGGATATAGCCTTTTATTTTGGAGCGTTACTGATACGCCAATAAAAAAAGACATGTGGGACTCGAGAACTGCCATGGCAAAGCTATTGCATAGCATTTTGTTTTCAATAAAATGTATTAAATTAGAAAAAAATAATTAACATAATTTTTTTTAATTATTAGAAAAGGCTATAGCCTTTTCCTTTGGAGCGTTACTGATACGCCAATAAAAAAAGACATTTGGGACTCGAGAACTGCACTGGCAAAGCTATTGCATAGCATTTTGTTTTCAATAAAATGTATTAAATTAAAAAAAAATAATTAACATAATTTTTTTTAATTATTAGAAAAGGATATAGCCTTTTATTTTGGAGCGTTACTGATACGCCAATAAAAAAAGACATGTGGGACTCGAGAACTGCCATGGCAAAGCTATTGCATAGCATTTTGTTTTCAATAAAATGTATTAAATTAGAAAAAAATAATTAACATAATTTTTTTTAATTATTAGAAAAGGCTATATATAGCCTTTTCCTTTGGAGCGTTACTGATACGCCAATAAAAAAAGACATGTGGCACTCGAGAACTGCCATGGCAAAGCTATTGCATAGCATTTTGTTTTCAATAAAATGTATTAAATTAGAAAAAAATAATTAACATAATTTTTTTTAATTATTAGAAAAGGATATAGCCTTTTATTTTGGAGCGTTACTGATACGCCAATAAAAAAAGACATGTGGGACTCGAGAACTGCCATGGCAAAGCTATTGCATAGCATTTTGTTTTCAATAAAATGTATTAAATTAGAAAAAAATAATTAACATAATTTTTTTTAATTATTAGAAAAGGCTATATATAGCCTTTTCCTTTGGAGCGTTACTGATACGCCAATAAAAAAAGACATGTGGCACTCGAGAACTGCCATGGCAAAGCTATTGCATAGCATTTTGTTTTCAATAAAATGTATTAAATTAGAAAAAAATAATTAACATAATTTTTTTTAATTATTAGAAAAGGATATAGCCTTTTATTTTGGAGCGTTACTGATACGCCAATAAAAAAAGACATGTGGGACTCGAGAACTGCCATGGCAAAGCTATTGCATAGCATTTTGTTTTCAATAAAATGTATTAAATTAGAAAAAAAATAATTAACATAATTTTTTTTAATTATTAGAAAAGGCTATATATAGCCTTTTCCTTTGGAGCGTTACTGATACGCCAATAAAAAAAGACATGTGGCACTCGAGAACTGCCATGGCAAAGCTATTGCATAGCATTTTGTTTTCAATAAAATGTATTAAATTAGAAAAAAATAATTAACATAATTTTTTTTAATTATTAGAAAAGGATATAGCCTTTTATTTTGGAGCGTTACTGATACGCCAATAAAAAAAGACATGTGGGACTCGAGAACTGCCATGGCAAAGCTATTGCATAGCATTTTGTTTTCAATAAAATGTATTAAATTAGAAAAAAATAATTAACATAATTTTTTTTAATTATTAGAAAAGGATATAGCCTTTTCTTTTGGAGCGTTACTGATACGCCAATAAAAAAAGACATGTGGGACTCGAGAACTGCCATGGCAAAGCTATTGCATAGCATTTTGTTTTCAATAAAATGTATTAAATTAGAAAAAAATAATTAACATAATTTTTTTTAATTATTAGAAAAGGCTATATATAGCCTTTTCCTTTGGAGCGTTACTGATACGCCAATAAAAAAAGACATGTGGCACTCGAGAACTGCCATGGCAAAGCTATTGCATAGCATTTTGTTTTCAATAAAATGTATTAAATTAGAAAAAAATAATTAACATAATTTTTTTTAATTATTAGAAAAGGCTATAGCCTTTTCCTTTGGAGCGTTACTGATACGCCAATAAAAAAAGACATGTGGGACTCGAGAACTGCCATGGCAAAGCTATTGCATAGCATTTTGTTTTCAATAAAATGTATTAAATTAGAAAAAAATAATTAACATAATTTTTTTTAATTATTAGAAAAGGATATAGCCTTTTCTTTTGGAGCGTTACTGATACGCCAATAAAAAAAGACATGTGGGACTCGAGAACTGCCATGGCAAAGCTATTGCATAGCATTTTGTTTTCAATAAAATGTATTAAATTAGAAAAAAATAATTAACATAATTTTTTTTAATTATTAGAAAAGGCTATAGCCTTTTCCTTTGGAGCGTTACTGATACGCCAATAAAAAAAGACATGTGGGACTCGAGAACTGCCATGGCAAAGCTATTGCATAGCATTTTGTTTTCAATAAAATGTATTAAATTAGAAAAAAATAATTAACATAATTTTTTTTAATTATTAGAAAAGGCTATAGCCTTTTCCTTTGGAGCGTTACTGATACGCCAATAAAAAAAGACATGTGGCACTCGAGAACTGCCATGGCAAAGCTATTGCATAGCATTTTGTTTTCAATAAAATGTATTAAATTAGAAAAAAATAATTAACATAATTTTTTTTAATTATTAGAAAAGGCTATATATAGCCTTTTCCTTTGGAGCGTTACTGATACGCCAATAAAAAAAGACATGTGGCACTCGAGAACTGCCATGGCAAAGCTATTGCATAGCATTTTGTTTTCAATAAAATGTATTAAATTAGAAAAAAATAATTAACATAATTTTTTTTAATTATTAGAAAAGGATATAGCCTTTTATTTTGGAGCGTTACTGATACGCCAATAAAAAAAGACATGTGGGACTCGAGAACTGCCATGGCAAAGCTATTGCATAGCATTTTGTTTTCAATAAAATGTATTAAATTAGAAAAAAATAATTAACATAATTTTTTTTAATTATTAGAAAAGGATATAGCCTTTTCTTTTGGAGCGTTACTGATACGCCAATAAAAAAAGACATGTGGGACTCGAGAACTGCCATGGCAAAGCTATTGCATAGCATTTTGTTTTCAATAAAATGTATTAAATTAGAAAAAAATAATTAACATAATTTTTTTTAATTATTAGAAAAGGATATAGCCTTTTATTTTGGAGCGTTACTGATACGCCAATAAAAAAAGACATGTGGGACTCGAGAACTGCCATGGCAAAGCTATTGCATAGCATTTTGTTTTCAATAAAATGTATTAAATTAGAAAAAAATAATTAACATAATTTTTTTTAATTATTAGAAAAGGCTATAGCCTTTTCCTTTGGAGCGTTACTGATACGCCAATAAAAAAAGACATGTGGCACTCGAGAACTGCCATGGCAAAGCTATTGCATAGCATTTTGTTTTCAATAAAATGTATTAAATTAGAAAAAAATAATTAACATAATTTTTTTTAATTATTAGAAAAGGATATAGCCTTTTATTTTGGAGCGTTACTGATACGCCAATAAAAAAAGACATGTGGGACTCGAGAACTGCCATGGCAAAGCTATTGCATAGCATTTTGTTTTCAATAAAATGTATTAAATTAGAAAAAAATAATTAACATAATTTTTTTTAATTATTAGAAAAGGCTATAGCCTTTTCCTTTGGAGCGTTACTGATACGCCAATAAAAAAAGACATGTGGCACTCGAGAACTGCCATGGCAAAGCTATTGCATAGCATTTTGTTTTCAATAAAATGTATTAAATTAGAAAAAAATAATTAACATAATTTTTTTTAATTATTAGAAAAGGATATAGCCTTTTATTTTGGAGCGTTACTGATACGCCAATAAAAAAAGACATGTGGGACTCGAGAACTGCCATGGCAAAGCTATTGCATAGCATTTTGTTTTCAATAAAATGTATTAAATTAGAAAAAAATAATTAACATAATTTTTTTTAATTATTAGAAAAGGCTATAGCCTTTTCCTTTGGAGGGTTACTGATACGCCAATAAAAAAAGACATGTGGCACTCGAGAACTGCCATGGCAAAGCTATTGCATAGCATTTTGTTTTCAATAAAATGTATTAAATTAGAAAAAAATAATTAACATAATTTTTTTTAATTATTAGAAAAGGATATAGCCTTTTATTTTGGAGCGTTACTGATACGCCAATAAAAAAAGACATGTGGGACTCGAGAACTGCCATGGCAAAGCTATTGCATAGCATTTTGTTTTCAATAAAATGTATTAAATTAGAAAAAAATAATTAACATAATTTTTTTTAATTATTAGAAAAGGCTATAGCCTTTTCCTTTGGAGCGTTACTGATACGCCAATAAAAAAAGACATGTGGCACTCGAGAACTGCCATGGCAAAGCTATTGCATAGCATTTTGTTTTCAATAAAATGTATTAAATTAGAAAAAAATAATTAACATAATTTTTTTTAATTATTAGAAAAGGATATAGCCTTTTATTTTGGAGCGTTACTGATACGCCAATAAAAAAAGACATGTGGGACTCGAGAACTGCCATGGCAAAGCTATTGCATAGCATTTTGTTTTCAATAAAATGTATTAAATTAGAAAAAAATAATTAACATAATTTTTTTTAATTATTAGAAAAGGCTATATATAGCCTTTTCCTTTGGAGCGTTACTGATACGCCAATAAAAAAAGACATGTGGCACTCGAGAACTGCCATGGCAAAGCTATTGCATAGCATTTTGTTTTCAATAAAATGTATTAAATTAGAAAAAAATAATTAACATAATTTTTTTTAATTATTAGAAAAGGATATAGCCTTTTATTTTGGAGCGTTACTGATACGCCAATAAAAAAAGACATGTGGGACTCGAGAACTGCCATGGCAAAGCTATTGCATAGCATTTTGTTTTCAATAAAATGTATTAAATTAGAAAAAAATAATTAACATAATTTTTTTTAATTATTAGAAAAGGCTATATATAGCCTTTTCCTTTGGAGCGTTACTGATACGCCAATAAAAAAAGACATGTGGCACTCGAGAACTGCCATGGCAAAGCTATTGCATAGCATTTTGTTTTCAATAAAATGTATTAAATTAGAAAAAAATAATTAACATAATTTTTTTTAATTATTAGAAAAGGATATAGCCTTTTATTTTGGAGCGTTACTGATACGCCAATAAAAAAAGACATGTGGGACTCGAGAACTGCCATGGCAAAGCTATTGCATAGCATTTTGTTTTCAATAAAATGTATTAAATTAGAAAAAAATAATTAACATAATTTTTTTTAATTATTAGAAAAGGCTATATATAGCCTTTTCCTTTGGAGCGTTACTGATACGCCAATAAAAAAAGACATGTGGCACTCGAGAACTGCCATGGCAAAGCTATTGCATAGCATTTTGTTTTCAATAAAATGTATTAAATTAGAAAAAAATAATTAACATAATTTTTTTTAATTATTAGAAAAGGATATAGCCTTTTATTTTGGAGCGTTACTGATACGCCAATAAAAAAAGACATGTGGGACTCGAGAACTGCCATGGCAAAGCTATTGCATAGCATTTTGTTTTCAATAAAATGTATTAAATTAGAAAAAAATAATTAACATAATTTTTTTTAATTATTAGAAAAGGATATAGCCTTTTCTTTTGGAGCGTTACTGATACGCCAATAAAAAAAGACATGTGGGACTCGAGAACTGCCATGGCAAAGCTATTGCATAGCATTTTGTTTTCAATAAAATGTATTAAATTAGAAAAAAATAATTAACATAATTTTTTTTAATTATTAGAAAAGGCTATATATAGCCTTTTCCTTTGGAGCGTTACTGATACGCCAATAAAAAAAGACATGTGGCACTCGAGAACTGCCATGGCAAAGCTATTGCATAGCATTTTGTTTTCAATAAAATGTATTAAATTAGAAAAAAATAATTAACATAATTTTTTTTAATTATTAGAAAAGGCTATAGCCTTTTCCTTTGGAGCGTTACTGATACGCCAATAAAAAAAGACATGTGGGACTCGAGAACTGCCATGGCAAAGCTATTGCATAGCATTTTGTTTTCAATAAAATGTATTAAATTAGAAAAAAATAATTAACATAATTTTTTTTAATTATTAGAAAAGGATATAGCCTTTTCTTTTGGAGCGTTACTGATACGCCAATAAAAAAAGACATGTGGGACTCGAGAACTGCCATGGCAAAGCTATTGCATAGCATTTTGTTTTCAATAAAATGTATTAAATTAGAAAAAAATAATTAACATAATTTTTTTTAATTATTAGAAAAGGCTATAGCCTTTTCCTTTGGAGCGTTACTGATACGCCAATAAAAAAAGACATGTGGGACTCGAGAACTGCCATGGCAAAGCTATTGCATAGCATTTTGTTTTCAATAAAATGTATTAAATTAGAAAAAAATAATTAACATAATTTTTTTTAATTATTAGAAAAGGCTATAGCCTTTTCCTTTGGAGCGTTACTGATACGCCAATAAAAAAAGACATGTGGCACTCGAGAACTGCCATGGCAAAGCTATTGCATAGCATTTTGTTTTCAATAAAATGTATTAAATTAGAAAAAAATAATTAACATAATTTTTTTTAATTATTAGAAAAGGCTATATATAGCCTTTTCCTTTGGAGCGTTACTGATACGCCAATAAAAAAAGACATGTGGCACTCGAGAACTGCCATGGCAAAGCTATTGCATAGCATTTTGTTTTCAATAAAATGTATTAAATTAGAAAAAAATAATTAACATTATTTTTTTTAATTATTAGAAAAGGATATAGCCTTTTCTTTTGGAGCGTTACTGATACGCCAATAAAAAAAGACATGTGGGACTCGAGAACTGCCATGGCAAAGCTATTGCATAGCATTTTGTTTTCAATAAAATGTATTAAATTAGAAAAAAATAATTAACATAATTTTTTTTAATTATTAGAAAAGGCTATATATAGCCTTTTCCTTTGGAGCGTTACTGATACGCCAATAAAAAAAGACATGTGGCACTCGAGAACTGCCATGGCAAAGCTATTGCATAGCATTTTGTTTTCAATAAAATGTATTAAATTAGAAAAAAATAATTAACATAATTTTTTTTAATTATTAGAAAAGGATATAGCCTTTTCTTTTGGAGCGTTACTGATACGCCAATAAAAAAAGACATGTGGGACTCGAGAACTGCCATGGCAAAGCTATTGCATAGCATTTTGTTTTCAATAAAATGTATTAAATTAGAAAAAAATAATTAACATAATTTTTTTTAATTATTAGAAAAGGCTATAGCCTTTTCCTTTGGAGCGTTACTGATACGCCAATAAAAAAAGACATTTGGGACTCGAGAACTGCACTGGCAAAGCTATTGCATAGCATTTTGTTTTCAATAAAATGTATTAAATTAAAAAAAAATAATTAACATAATTTTTTTTAATTATTAGAAAAGGATATAGCCTTTTCTTTTGGAGCGTTACTGATACGCCAATAAAAAAAGACATGTGGGACTCGAGAACTGCCATGGCAAAGCTATTGCATAGCATTTTGTTTTCAATAAAATGTATTAAATTAGAAAAAAATAATTAACATAATTTTTTTTAATTATTAGAAAAGGCTATATATAGCCTTTTCCTTTGGAGCGTTACTGATACGCCAATAAAAAAAGACATGTGGCACTCGAGAACTGCCATGGCAAAGCTATTGCATAGCATTTTGTTTTCAATAAAATGTATTAAATTAGAAAAAAATAATTAACATAATTTTTTTTAATTATTAGAAAAGGCTATAGCCTTTTCCTTTGGAGCGTTACTGATACGCCAATAAAAAAAGACATGTGGGACTCGAGAACTGCCATGGCAAAGCTATTGCATAGCATTTTGTTTTCAATAAAATGTATTAAATTAGAAAAAAATAATTAACATAATTTTTTTTAATTATTAGAAAAGGCTATAGCCTTTTCCTTTGGAGCGTTACTGATACGCCAATAAAAAAAGACATGTGGGACTCGAGAACTGCCATGGCAAAGCTATTGCATAGCATTTTGTTTTCAATAAAATGTATTAAATTAAAAAAAAATAATTAACATAATTTTTTTTAATTATTAGAAAAGGATATAGCCTTTTCTTTTGGAGCGTTACTGATACGCCAATAAAAAAAGACATGTGGGACTCGAGAACTGCCATGGCAAAGCTATTGCATAGCATTTTGTTTTCAATAAAATGTATTAAATTAGAAAAAAATAATTAACATAATTTTTTTTAATTATTAGAAAAGGCTATAGCCTTTTCCTTTGGAGCGTTACTGATACGCCAATAAAAAAAGACATGTGGCACTCGAGAACTGCCATGGCAAAGCTATTGCATAGCATTTTGTTTTCAATAAAATGTATTAAATTAGAAAAAAATAATTAACATAATTTTTTTTAATTATTAGAAAAGGCTATAGCCTTTTCCTTTGGAGCGTTACTGATACGCCAATAAAAAAAGACATGTGGCACTCGAGAACTGCCATGGCAAAGCTATTGCATAGCATTTTGTTTTCAATAAAATGTATTAAATTAGAAAAAAATAATTAACATAATTTTTTTTAATTATTAGAAAAGGATATAGCCTTTTCTTTTGGAGCGTTACTGATACGCCAATAAAAAAAGACATGTGGGACTCGAGAACTGCCATGGCAAAGCTATTGCATAGCATTTTGTTTTCAATAAAATGTATTAAATTAGAAAAAAATAATTAACATAATTTTTTTTAATTATTAGAAAAGGCTATAGCCTTTTCCTTTGGAGCGTTACTGATACGCCAATAAAAAAAGACATGTGGGACTCGAGAACTGCCATGGCAAAGCTATTGCATAGCATTTTGTTTTCAATAAAATGTATTAAATTAGAAAAAAATAATTAACATAATTTTTTTTAATTATTAGAAAAGGCTATAGCCTTTTCCTTTGGAGCGTTACTGATACGCCAATAAAAAAAGACATGTGGGACTCGAGAACTGCCATGGCAAAGCTATTGCATAGCATTTTGTTTTCAATAAAATGTATTAAATTAGAAAAAAATAATTAACATAATTTTTTTTAATTATTAGAAAAGGCTATAGCCTTTTCCTTTGGAGCGTTACTGATACGCCAATAAAAAAAGACATGTGGGACTCGAGAACTGCCATGGTAAAGCTATTGCATAGCATTTTGTTTTCAATAAAATGTATTAAATTAGAAAAAAATAATTAACATAATTTTTTTTAATTATTAGAAAAGGCTATAGCCTTTTCCTTTGGAGCGTTACTGATACGCCAATAAAAAAAGACATGTGGGACTCGAGAACTGCCATGGCAAAGCTATTGCATAGCATTTTGTTTTCAATAAAATGTATTAAATTAGAAAAAAATAATTAACATAATTTTTTTTAATTATTAGAAAAGGCTATAGCCTTTTCCTTTGGAGCGTTACTGATACGCCAATAAAAAAAGACATGTGGCACTCGAGAACTGCCATGGCAAAGCTATTGCATAGCATTTTGTTTTCAATAAAATGTATTAAATTAGAAAAAAATAATTAACATAATTTTTTTTAATTATTAGAAAAGGCTATAGCCTTTTCTTTTGGAGCGTTACTGATACGCCAATAAAAAAAGACATGTGGGACTCGAGAACTGCCATGGCAAAGCTATTGCATAGCATTTTGTTTTCAATAAAATGTATTAAATTAGAAAAAAATAATTAACATAATTTTTTTTAATTATTAGAAAAGGCTATAGCCTTTTCCTTTGGAGCGTTACTGATACGCCAATAAAAAAAGACATGTGGCACTCGAGAACTGCCATGGCAAAGCTATTGCATAGCATTTTGTTTTCAATAAAATGTATTAAATTAGAAAAAAATAATTAACATAATTTTTTTTAATTATTAGAAAAGGCTATAGCCTTTTCTTTTGGAGCGTTACTGATACGCCAATAAAAAAAGACATGTGGGACTCGAGAACTGCCATGGCAAAGCTATTGCATAGCATTTTGTTTTCAATAAAATGTATTAAATTAAAAAAAAATAATTAACATAATTTTTTTTAATTATTAGAAAAGGATATAGCCTTTTCTTTTGGAGCGTTACTGATACGCCAATAAAAAAAGACATGTGGGACTCGAGAACTGCCATGGCAAAGCTATTGCATAGCATTTTGTTTTCAATAAAATGTATTAAATTAGAAAAAAATAATTAACATAATTTTTTTTAATTATTAGAAAAGGCCTTTTCTTTTGGAGCGTTACTGATACGCCAATAAAAAAAGACATGTGGGACTCGAGAAC
The DNA here is from genome assembly GCA_956483585.1 of Gymnocheta viridis. Lineage (NCBI taxonomy): Eukaryota > Metazoa > Arthropoda > Insecta > Diptera > Tachinidae > Gymnocheta > Gymnocheta viridis. The sequence goes on along the minus strand of OY101444.1, from coordinate 76,482,143 downwards.
TGCCATGGCAAAGCTATTGCATAGCATTTTGTTTTCAATAAAATGTATTAAATTAGAAAAAAATAATTAACATAATTTTTTTTAATTATTAGAAAAGGCTATAGCCTTTTCCTTTGGAGCGTTACTGATACGCCAATAAAAAAAGACATTTGGGACTCGAGAACTGCACTGGCAAAGCTATTGCATAGCATTTTGTTTTCAATAAAATGTATTAAATTAGAAAAAAATAATTAACATAATTTTTTTTAATTATTAGAAAAGGCTATAGCCTTTTCTTTTGGAGCGTTACTGATACGCCAATAAAAAAAGACATGTGGCACTCGAGAACTGCACTGGCAAAGCTATTGCATAGCATTTTGTTTTCAATAAAATGTATTAAATTAGAAAAAAATAATTAACATAATTTTTTTTAATTATTAGAAAAGGCTATAGCCTTTTCCTTTGGAGCGTTACTGATACGCCAATAAAAAAAGACATGTGGCACTCGAGAACTGCCATGGCAAACCTATTGCATAGCATTTTGTTTTCAATAAAATGTATTAAATTAGAAAAAAATAATTAACATAATTTTTTTTAATTATTAGAAAAGGCTATAGCCTTTTCTTTTGGAGCGTTACTGATACGCCAATAAAAAAAGACATGTGGGACTCGAGAACTGCCATGGCAAAGCTATTGCATAGCATTTTGTTTTCAATAAAATGTATTAAATTAGAAAAAAATAATTAACATAATTTTTTTTAATTATTAGAAAAGGCTATAGCCTTTTCTTTTGGAGCGTTACTGATACGCCAATAAAAAAAGACATGTGGCACTCGAGAACTGCCATGGCAAAGCTATTGCATAGCATTTTGTTTTCAATAAAATGTATTAAATTAGAAAAAAATAATTAACATAATTTTTTTTAATTATTAGAAAAGGCTATAGCCTTTTCTTTTGGAGCGTTACTGATACGCCAATAAAAAAAGACATGTGGGACTCGAGAACTGCCATGGCAAAGCTATTGCATAGCATTTTGTTTTCAATAAAATGTATTAAATTAGAAAAAAATAATTAACATAATTTTTTTTAATTATTAGAAAAGGCTATAGCCTTTTCTTTTGGAGCGTTACTGATACGCCAATAAAAAAAGACATGTGGGACTCGAGAACTGCCATGGCAAAGCTATTGCATAGCATTTTGTTTTCAATAAAATGTATTAAATTAAAAAAAAATAATTAACATAATTTTTTTTGGAGCGTTACTGATACGCCAATAAAAAAAGACATGTGGGACTCGAGAACTGCCATGGCAAAGCTATTGCATAGCATTTTGTTTTCAATAAAATGTATTAAATTAAAAAAAAATAATTAACATAATTTTTTTTAATTATTAGAAAAGGATATAGCCTTTTCTTTTGGAGCGTTACTGATACGCCAATAAAAAAAGACATGTGGGACTCGAGAACTGCCATGGCAAAGCTATTGCATAGCATTTTGTTTTCAATAAAATGTATTAAATTAGAAAAAAATAATTAACATAATTTTTTTTAATTATTAGAAAAGGCTATAGCCTTTTCTTTTGGAGCGTTACTGATACGCCAATAAAAAAAGACATGTGGGACTCGAGAACTGCCATGGCAAAGCTATTGCATAGCATTTTGTTTTCAATAAAATGTATTAAATTAGAAAAAAATAATTAACATAATTTTTTTTAATTATTAGAAAAGGCTATAGCCTTTTCTTTTGGAGCGTTACTGATACGCCAATAAAAAAAGACATGTGGGACTCGAGAACTGCCATGGCAAAGCTATTGCATAGCATTTTGTTTTCAATAAAATGTATTAAATTAGAAAAAAATAATTAACATAATTTTTTTTAATTATTAGAAAAGGCTATAGCCTTTTCTTTTGGAGCGTTACTGATACGCCAATAAAAAAAGACATGTGGCACTCGAGAACTGCACTGGCAAAGCTATTGCATAGCATTTTGTTTTCAATAAAATGTATTAAATTAGAAAAAAATAATTAACATAATTTTTTTTAATTATTAGAAAAGGCTATAGCCTTTTCTTTTGGAGCGTTACTGATACGCCAATAAAAAAAGACATGTGGGACTCGAGAACTGCCATGGCAAAGCTATTGCATAGCATTTTGTTTTCAATAAAATGTATTAAATTAAAAAAAAATAATTAACATAATTTTTTTTGGAGCGTTACTGATACGCCAATAAAAAAAGACATGTGGGACTCGAGAACTGCCATGGCAAAGCTATTGCATAGCATTTTGTTTTCAATAAAATGTATTAAATTAAAAAAAAATAATTAACATAATTTTTTTTAATTATTAGAAAAGGATATAGCCTTTTCTTTTGGAGCGTTACTGATACGCCAATAAAAAAAGACATGTGGGACTCGAGAACTGCCATGGCAAAGCTATTGCATAGCATTTTGTTTTCAATAAAATGTATTAAATTAGAAAAAAATAATTAACATAATTTTTTTTAATTATTAGAAAAGGCTATAGCCTTTTCTTTTGGAGCGTTACTGATACGCCAATAAAAAAAGACATGTGGGACTCGAGAACTGCCATGGCAAAGCTATTGCATAGCATTTTGTTTTCAATAAAATGTATTAAATTAGAAAAAAATAATTAACATAATTTTTTTTAATTATTAGAAAAGGCTATAGCCTTTTCTTTTGGAGCGTTACTGATACGCCAATAAAAAAAGACATGTGGGACTCGAGAACTGCCATGGCAAAGCTATTGCATAGCATTTTGTTTTCAATAAAATGTATTAAATTAGAAAAAAATAATTAACATAATTTTTTTTAATTATTAGAAAAGGCTATAGCCTTTTCTTTTGGAGCGTTACTGATACGCCAATAAAAAAAGACATGTGGCACTCGAGAACTCCACTGGCAAAGCTATTGCATAGCATTTTGTTTTCAATAAAATGTATTAAATTAGAAAAAAATAATTAACATAATTTTTTTTAATTATTAGAAAAGGCTTATAGCCTTTTCCTTTGGAGCGTTACTGATACGCCAATAAAAAAAGACATGTGGCACTCGAGAACTGCCATGGCAAAGCTATTGCATAGCATTTTGTTTTCAATAAAATGTATTAAATTAGAAAAAAATAATTAACATAATTTTTTTTAATTATTAGAAAAGGCTATAGCCTTTTCTTTTGGAGCGTTACTGATACGCCAATAAAAAAAGACATGTGGCACTCGAGAACTGCCATGGCAAAGCTATTGCATAGCATTTTGTTTTCAATAAAATGTATTAAATTAGAAAAAAATAATTAACATAATTTTTTTTAATTATTAGAAAAGGCTATAGCCTTTTCTTTTGGAGCGTTACTGATACGCCAATAAAAAAAGACATGTGGGACTCGAGAACTGCCATGGCAAAGCTATTGCATAGCATTTTGTTTTCAATAAAATGTATTAAATTAGAAAAAAATAATTAACATAATTTTTTTTAATTATTAGAAAAGGCTATAGCCTTTTCTTTTGGAGCGTTACTGATACGCCAATAAAAAAAGACATGTGGCACTCGAGAACTGCCATGGCAAAGCTATTGCATAGCATTTTGTTTTCAATAAAATGTATTAAATTAGAAAAAAATAATTAACATAATTTTTTTTAATTATTAGAAAAGGCTATAGCCTTTTCCTTTGGAGCGTTACTGATACGCCAATAAAAAAAGACATGTGGGACTCGAGAACTGCCATGGCAAAGCTATTGCATAGCATTTTGTTTTCAATAAAATGTATTAAATTAGAAAAAAATAATTAACATAATTTTTTTTAATTATTAGAAAAGGCTATAGCCTTTTCCTTTGGAGCGTTACTGATACGCCAATAAAAAAAGACATTTGGGACTCGAGAACTGCACTGGCAAAGCTATTGCATAGCATTTTGTTTTCAATAAAATGTATTAAATTAGAAAAAAATAATTAACATAATTTTTTTTAATTATTAGAAAAGGCTATAGCCTTTTCTTTTGGAGCGTTACTGATACGCCAATAAAAAAAGACATGTGGCACTCGAGAACTGCCATGGCAAAGCTATTGCATAGCATTTTGTTTTCAATAAAATGTATTAAATTAGAAAAAAATAATTAACATAATTTTTTTTAATTATTAGAAAAGGCTATATATAGCCTTTTCTTTTGGAGCGTTACTGATACGCCAATAAAAAAAGACATGTGGCACTCGAGAACTGCCATGGCAAAGCTATTGCATAGCATTTTGTTTTCAATAAAATGTATTAAATTAGAAAAAAATAATTAACATAATTTTTTTTAATTATTAGAAAAGGCTATAGCCTTTTCTTTTGGAGCGTTACTGATACGCCAATAAAAAAAGACATGTGGGACTCGAGAACTGCCATGGCAAAGCTATTGCATAGCATTTTGTTTTCAATAAAATGTATTAAATTAGAAAAAAATAATTAACATAATTTTTTTTAATTATTAGAAAAGGCTATAGCCTTTTCCTTTGGAGCGTTACTGATACGCCAATAAAAAAAGACATTTGGGACTCGAGAACTGCACTGGCAAAGCTATTGCATAGCATTTTGTTTTCAATAAAATGTATTAAATTAGAAAAAAATAATTAACATAATTTTTTTTAATTATTAGAAAAGGCTATAGCCTTTTCTTTTGGAGCGTTACTGATACGCCAATAAAAAAAGACATGTGGCACTCGAGAACTGCACTGGCAAAGCTATTGCATAGCATTTTGTTTTCAATAAAATGTATTAAATTAGAAAAAAATAATTAACATAATTTTTTTTAATTATTAGAAAAGGCTATAGCCTTTTCCTTTGGAGCGTTACTGATACGCCAATAAAAAAAGACATGTGGCACTCGAGAACTGCCATGGCAAACCTATTGCATAGCATTTTGTTTTCAATAAAATGTATTAAATTAGAAAAAAATAATTAACATAATTTTTTTTAATTATTAGAAAAGGCTATAGCCTTTTCCTTTGGAGCGTTACTGATACGCCAATAAAAAAAGACATGTGGCACTCGAGAACTGCCATGGCAAAGCTATTGCATAGCATTTTGTTTTCAATAAAATGTATTAAATTAGAAAAAAATAATTAACATAATTTTTTTTAATTATTAGAAAAGGCGATAGCCTTTTCTTTTGGAGCGTTACTGATACGCCAATAAAAAAAGACATGTGGGACTCGAGAACTGCCATGGCAAACCTATTGCATAGCATTTTGTTTTCAATAAAATGTATTAAATTAGAAAAAAATAATTAACATAATTTTTTTTAATTATTAGAAAAGGCTATAGCCTTTTCCTTTGGAGCGTTACTGATACGCCAATAAAAAAAGACATGTGGCACTCGAGAACTGCCATGGCAAAGCTATTGCATAGCATTTTGTTTTCAATAAAATGTATTAAATTAGAAAAAAATAATTAACATAATTTTTTTTAATTATTAGAAAAGGCTATAGCCTTTTCTTTTGGAGCGTTACTGATACGCCAATAAAAAAAGACATGTGGCACTCGAGAACTGCCATGGCAAAGCTATTGCATAGCATTTTGTTTTCAATAAAATGTATTAAATTAGAAAAAAATAATTAACATAATTTTTTTTAATTATTAGAAAAGGCTATAGCCTTTTCTTTTGGAGCGTTATTGATACGCCAATAAAAAAAGACATGTGGGACTCGAGAACTGCCATGGCAAAGCTATTGCATAGCATTTTGTTTTCAATAAAATGTATTAAATTAGAAAAAAATAATTAACATAATTTTTTTTAATTATTAGAAAAGGCTATAGCCTTTTCCTTTGGAGCGTTACTGATACGCCAATAAAAAAAGACATTTGGGACTCGAGAACTGCACTGGCAAAGCTATTGCATAGCATTTTGTTTTCAATAAAATGTATTAAATTAGAAAAAAATAATTAACATAATTTTTTTTAATTATTAGAAAAGGCTATAGCCTTTTCTTTTGGAGCGTTACTGATACGCCAATAAAAAAAGACATGTGGCACTCGAGAACTGCACTGGCAAAGCTATTGCATAGCATTTTGTTTTCAATAAAATGTATTAAATTAGAAAAAAATAATTAACATAATTTTTTTTAATTATTAGAAAAGGCTATAGCCTTTTCCTTTGGAGCGTTACTGATACGCCAATAAAAAAAGACATGTGGCACTCGAGAACTGCCATGGCAAACCTATTGCATAGCATTTTGTTTTCAATAAAATGTATTAAATTAGAAAAAAATAATTAACATAATTTTTTTTAATTATTAGAAAAGGCTATAGCCTTTTCCTTTGGAGCGTTACTGATACGCCAATAAAAAAAGACATGTGGCACTCGAGAACTGCCATGGCAAAGCTATTGCATAGCATTTTGTTTTCAATAAAATGTATTAAATTAGAAAAAAATAATTAACATAATTTTTTTTAATTATTAGAAAAGGCTATAGCCTTTTCTTTTGGAGCGTTACTGATACGCCAATAAAAAAAGACATGTGGGACTCGAGAACTGCCATGGCAAACCTATTGCATAGCATTTTGTTTTCAATAAAATGTATTAAATTAGAAAAAAATAATTAACATAATTTTTTTTAATTATTAGAAAAGGCTATAGCCTTTTCCTTTGGAGCGTTACTGATACGCCAATAAAAAAAGACATGTGGCACTCGAGAACTGCCATGGCAAAGCTATTGCATAGCATTTTGTTTTCAATAAAATGTATTAAATTAGAAAAAAATAATTAACATAATTTTTTTTAATTATTAAAAAAGGCTATAGCCTTTTCCTTTGGAGCGTTACTGATACGCCAATAAAAAAAGACATGTGGCACTCGAGAACTGCCATGGCAAAGCTATTGCATAGCATTTTGTTTTCAATAAAATGTATTAAATTAGAAAAAAATAATTAACATAATTTTTTTTAATTATTAGAAAAGGCTATAGCCTTTTCTTTTGGAGCGTTACTGATACGCCAATAAAAAAAGACATGTGGCACTCGAGAACTGCCATGGCAAAGCTATTGCATAGCATTTTGTTTTCAATAAAATGTATTAAATTAGAAAAAAATAATTAACATAATTTTTTTTAATTATTAGAAAAGGCTATAGCCTTTTCTTTTGGAGCGTTACTGATACGCCAATAAAAAAAGACATGTGGCACTCGAGAACTGCCATGGCAAAGCTATTGCATAGCATTTTGTTTTCAATAAAATGTATTAAATTAGAAAAAAATAATTAACATAATTTTTTTTAATTATTAGAAAAGGCTATAGCCTTTTCTTTTGGAGCGTTACTGATACGCCAATAAAAAAAGACATGTGGGACTCGAGAACTGCCATGGCAAACCTATTGCATAGCATTTTGTTTTCAATAAAATGTATTAAATTAGAAAAAAATAATTAACATAATTTTTTTTAATTATTAGAAAAGGCTATTATAGCCTTTTCTTTTGGAGCGTTACTGATACGCCAATAAAAAAAGACATGTGGGACTCGAGAACTGCCATGGCAAACCTATTGCATAGCATTTTGTTTTCAATAAAATGTATTAAATTAGAAAAAAATAATTAACATAATTTTTTTTAATTATTAGAAAAGGCTATAGCCTTTTCTTTTGGAGCGTTACTGATACGCCAATAAAAAAAGACATGTGGGACTCGAGAACTGCCATGGCAAACCTATTGCATAGCATTTTGTTTTCAATAAAATGTATTAAATTAGAAAAAAATAATTAACATAATTTTTTTTAATTATTAAAAAAGGCTATAGCCTTTTCCTTTGGAGCGTTACTGATACGCCAATAAAAAAAGACATGTGGCACTCGAGAACTGCCATGGCAAAGCTATTGCATAGCATTTTGTTTTCAATAAAATGTATTAAATTAGAAAAAAATAATTAACATAATTTTTTTTAATTATTAGAAAAGGCTATAGCCTTTTCTTTTGGAGCGTTACTGATACGCCAATAAAAAAAGACATGTGGCACTCGAGAACTGCCATGGCAAAGCTATTGCATAGCATTTTGTTTTCAATAAAATGTATTAAATTAGAAAAAAATAATTAACATAATTTTTTTTAATTATTAGAAAAGGCTATAGCCTTTTCTTTTGGAGCGTTACTGATACGCCAATAAAAAAAGACATGTGGCACTCGAGAACTGCCATGGCAAAGCTATTGCATAGCATTTTGTTTTCAATAAAATGTATTAAATTAGAAAAAAATAATTAACATAATTTTTTTTAATTATTAGAAAAGGCTATAGCCTTTTCCTTTGGAGCGTTACTGATACGCCAATAAAAAAAGACATGTGGGACTCGAGAACTGCCATGGCAAAGCTATTGCATAGCATTTTGTTTTCAATAAAATGTATTAAATTAGAAAAAAATAATTAACATAATTTTTTTTAATTATTAGAAAAGGCTATAGCCTTTTCTTTTGGAGCGTTACTGATACGCCAATAAAAAAAGACATGTGGGACTCGAGAACTGCCATGGCAAACCTATTGCATAGCATTTTGTTTTCAATAAAATGTATTAAATTAGAAAAAAATAATTAACATAATTTTTTTTAATTATTAGAAAAGGCTATAGCCTTTTCTTTTGGAGCGTTACTGATACGCCAATAAAAAAAGACATGTGGGACTCGAGAACTGCCATGGCAAACCTATTGCATAGCATTTTGTTTTCAATAAAATGTATTAAATTAGAAAAAAATAATTAACATAATTTTTTTTAATTATTAGAAAAGGCTATAGCCTTTTCTTTTGGAGCGTTACTGATACGCCAATAAAAAAAGACATGTGGGACTCGAGAACTGCCATGGCAAACCTATTGCATAGCATTTTGTTTTCAATAAAATGTATTAAATTAGAAAAAAATAATTAACATAATTTTTTTTAATTATTAGAAAAGGCTATAGCCTTTTCTTTTGGAGCGTTACTGATACGCCAATAAAAAAAGACATGTGGGACTCGAGAACTGCCATGGCAAACCTATTGCATAGCATTTTGTTTTCAATAAAATGTATTAAATTAGAAAAAAATAATTAACATAATTTTTTTTAATTATTAGAAAAGGCTATAGCCTTTTCCTTTGGAGCGTTACTGATACGCCAATAAAAAAAGACATGTGGGACTCGAGAACTGCCATGGCAAAGCTATTGCATAGCATTTTGTTTTCAATAAAATGTATTAAATTAGAAAAAAATAATTAACATAATTTTTTTTAATTATTAGAAAAGGCTATAGCCTTTTCTTTTGGAGCGTTACTGATACGCCAATAAAAAAAGACATGTGGGACTCGAGAACTGCCATGGCAAACCTATTGCATAGCATTTTGTTTTCAATAAAATGTATTAAATTAGAAAAAAATAATTAACATAATTTTTTTTAATTATTAGAAAAGGCTATATATAGCCTTTTCTTTTGGAGCGTTACTGATACGCCAATAAAAAAAGACATGTGGGACTCGAGAACTGCCATGGCAAACCTATTGCATAGCATTTTGTTTTCAATAAAATGTATTAAATTAGAAAAAAATAATTAACATAATTTTTTTTAATTATTAGAAAAGGCTATATATAGCCTTTTCTTTTGGAGCGTTACTGATACGCCAATAAAAAAAGACATGTGGGACTCGAGAACTGCCATGGCAAACCTATTGCATAGCATTTTGTTTTCAATAAAATGTATTAAATTAGAAAAAAATAATTAACATAATTTTTTTTAATTATTAGAAAAGGCTATAGCCTTTTCTTTTGGAGCGTTACTGATACGCCAATAAAAAAAGACATGTGGCACTCGAGAACTGCCATGGCAAAGCTATTGCATAGCATTTTGTTTTCAATAAAATGTATTAAATTAGAAAAAAATAATTAACATAATTTTTTTTAATTATTAGAAAAGGCTATATATAGCCTTTTCTTTTGGAGCGTTACTGATACGCCAATAAAAAAAGACATGTGGGACTCGAGAACTGCCATGGCAAAGCTATTGCATAGCATTTTGTTTTCAATAAAATGTATTAAATTAGAAAAAAATAATTAACATAATTTTTTTTAATTATTAGAAAAGGCTATAGCCTTTTCTTTTGGAGCGTTACTGATACGCCAATAAAAAAAGACATGTGGCACTCGAGAACTGCCATGGCAAAGCTATTGCATAGCATTTTGTTTTCAATAAAATGTATTAAATTAGAAAAAAATAATTAACATAATTTTTTTTAATTATTAGAAAAGGCTATAGCCTTTTCTTTTGGAGCGTTACTGATACGCCAATAAAAAAAGACATGTGGCACTCGAGAACTGCCATGGCAAAGCTATTGCATAGCATTTTGTTTTCAATAAAATGTATTAAATTAGAAAAAAATAATTAACATAATTTTTTTTAATTATTAGAAAAGGCTATAGCCTTTTCCTTTGGAGCGTTACTGATACGCCAATAAAAAAAGACATGTGGGACTCGAGAACTGCCATGGCAAAGCTATTGCATAGCATTTTGTTTTCAATAAAATGTATTAAATTAGAAAAAAATAATTAACATAATTTTTTTTAATTATTAGAAAAGGCTATAGCCTTTTCTTTTGGAGCGTTACTGATACGCCAATAAAAAAAGACATGTGGGACTCGAGAACTGCCATGGCAAACCTATTGCATAGCATTTTGTTTTCAATAAAATGTATTAAATTAGAAAAAAATAATTAACATAATTTTTTTTAATTATTAGAAAAGGCTATAGCCTTTTCTTTTGGAGCGTTACTGATACGCCAATAAAAAAAGACATGTGGGACTCGAGAACTGCCATGGCAAACCTATTGCATAGCATTTTGTTTTCAATAAAATGTATTAAATTAGAAAAAAATAATTAACATAATTTTTTTTAATTATTAGAAAAGGCTATAGCCTTTTCCTTTGGAGCGTTACTGATACGCCAATAAAAAAAGACATGTGGCACTCGAGAACTGCCATGGCAAAGCTATTGCATAGCATTTTGTTTTCAATAAAATGTATTAAATTAGAAAAAAATAATTAACATAATTTTTTTTAATTATTAGAAAAGGCTATAGCCTTTTCTTTTGGAGCGTTACTGATACGCCAATAAAAAAAGACATGTGGGACTCGAGAACTGCCATGGCAAAGCTATTGCATAGCATTTTGTTTTCAATAAAATGTATTAAATTAGAAAAAAATAATTAACATAATTTTTTTTAATTATTAGAAAAGGCTATAGCCTTTTCCTTTGGAGCGTTACTGATACGCCAATAAAAAAAGACATGTGGGACTCGAGAACTGCCATGGCAAAGCTATTGCATAGCATTTTGTTTTCAATAAAATGTATTAAATTAGAAAAAAATAATTAACATAATTTTTTTTAATTATTAGAAAAGGCTATAGCCTTTTCTTTTGGAGCGTTACTGATACGCCAATAAAAAAAGACATGTGGGACTCGAGAACTGCCATGGCAAACCTATTGCATAGCATTTTGTTTTCAATAAAATGTATTAAATTAGAAAAAAATAATTAACATAATTTTTTTTAATTATTAGAAAAGGCTATAGCCTTTTCTTTTGGAGCGTTACTGATACGCCAATAAAAAAAGACATGTGGGACTCGAGAACTGCCATGGCAAACCTATTGCATAGCATTTTGTTTTCAATAAAATGTATTAAATTAGAAAAAAATAATTAACATAATTTTTTTTAATTATTAGAAAAGGCTATAGCCTTTTCCTTTGGAGCGTTACTGATACGCCAATAAAAAAAGACATGTGGCACTCGAGAACTGCCATGGCAAAGCTATTGCATAGCATTTTGTTTTCAATAAAATGTATTAAATTAGAAAAAAATAATTAACATAATTTTTTTTAATTATTAGAAAAGGCTATAGCCTTTTCTTTTGGAGCGTTACTGATACGCCAATAAAAAAAGACATGTGGGACTCGAGAACTGCCATGGCAAAGCTATTGCATAGCATTTTGTTTTCAATAAAATGTATTAAATTAGAAAAAAATAATTAACATAATTTTTTTTAATTATTAGAAAAGGCTATAGCCTTTTCCTTTGGAGCGTTACTGATACGCCAATAAAAAAAGACATGTGGGACTCGAGAACTGCCATGGCAAAGCTATTGCATAGCATTTTGTTTTCAATAAAATGTATTAAATTAGAAAAAAATAATTAACATAATTTTTTTTAATTATTAGAAAAGGCTATAGCCTTTTCTTTTGGAGCGTTACTGATACGCCAATAAAAAAAGACATGTGGGACTCGAGAACTGCCATGGCAAACCTATTGCATAGCATTTTGTTTTCAATAAAATGTATTAAATTAGAAAAAAATAATTAACATAATTTTTTTTAATTATTAGAAAAGGCTATAGCCTTTTCTTTTGGAGCGTTACTGATACGCCAATAAAAAAAGACATGTGGGACTCGAGAACTGCCATGGCAAACCTATTGCATAGCATTTTGTTTTCAATAAAATGTATTAAATTAGAAAAAAATAATTAACATAATTTTTTTTAATTATTAGAAAAGGCTATAGCCTTTTCTTTTGGAGCGTTACTGATACGCCAATAAAAAAAGACATGTGGGACTCGAGAACTGCCATGGCAAACCTATTGCATAGCATTTTGTTTTCAATAAAATGTATTAAATTAGAAAAAAATAATTAACATAATTTTTTTTAATTATTAGAAAAGGCTATAGCCTTTTCTTTTGGAGCGTTACTGATACGCCAATAAAAAAAGACATGTGGGACTCGAGAACTGCCATGGCAAACCTATTGCATAGCATTTTGTTTTCAATAAAATGTATTAAATTAGAAAAAAATAATTAACATAATTTTTTTTAATTATTAGAAAAGGCTATAGCCTTTTCTTTTGGAGCGTTACTGATACGCCAATAAAAAAAGACATGTGGGACTCGAGAACTGCCATGGCAAACCTATTGCATAGCATTTTGTTTTCAATAAAATGTATTAAATTAGAAAAAAATAATTAACATAATTTTTTTTAATTATTAGAAAAGGCTATAGCCTTTTCTTTTGGAGCGTTACTGATACGCCAATAAAAAAAGACATGTGGGACTCGAGAACTGCCATGGCAAACCTATTGCATAGCATTTTGTTTTCAATAAAATGTATTAAATTAGAAAAAAATAATTAACATAATTTTTTTTAATTATTAGAAAAGGCTATAGCCTTTTCCTTTGGAGCGTTACTGATACGCCAATAAAAAAAGACATGTGGCACTCGAGAACTGCCATGGCAAAGCTATTGCATAGCATTTTGTTTTCAATAAAATGTATTAAATTAGAAAAAAATAATTAACATAATTTTTTTTAATTATTAGAAAAGGCTATAGCCTTTTCTTTTGGAGCGTTACTGATACGCCAATAAAAAAAGACATGTGGGACTCGAGAACTGCCATGGCAAAGCTATTGCATAGCATTTTGTTTTCAATAAAATGTATTAAATTAGAAAAAAATAATTAACATAATTTTTTTTAATTATTAGAAAAGGCTATAGCCTTTTCCTTTGGAGCGTTACTGATACGCCAATAAAAAAAGACATGTGGGACTCGAGAACTGCCATGGCAAAGCTATTGCATAGCATTTTGTTTTCAATAAAATGTATTAAATTAGAAAAAAATAATTAACATAATTTTTTTTAATTATTAGAAAAGGCTATAGCCTTTTCCTTTGGAGCGTTACTGATACGCCAATAAAAAAAGACATGTGGCACTCGAGAACTGCCATGGCAAAGCTATTGCATAGCATTTTGTTTTCAATAAAATGTATTAAATTAGAAAAAAATAATTAACATAATTTTTTTTAATTATTAGAAAAGGCTATAGCCTTTTCTTTTGGAGCGTTACTGATACGCCAATAAAAAAAGACATGTGGGACTCGAGAACTGCCATGGCAAAGCTATTGCATAGCATTTTGTTTTCAATAAAATGTATTAAATTAGAAAAAAATAATTAACATAATTTTTTTTAATTATTAGAAAAGGCTATAGCCTTTTCTTTTGGAGCGTTACTGATACGCCAATAAAAAAAGACATGTGGGACTCGAGAACTGCCATGGCAAACCTATTGCATAGCATTTTGTTTTCAATAAAATGTATTAAATTAGAAAAAAATAATTAACATAATTTTTTTTAATTATTAGAAAAGGCTATAGCCTTTTCTTTTGGAGCGTTACTGATACGCCAATAAAAAAAGACATGTGGGACTCGAGAACTGCCATGGCAAACCTATTGCATAGCATTTTGTTTTCAATAAAATGTATTAAATTAGAAAAAAATAATTAACATAATTTTTTTTAATTATTAGAAAAGGCTATAGCCTTTTCCTTTGGAGCGTTACTGATACGCCAATAAAAAAAGACATGTGGCACTCGAGAACTGCCATGGCAAAGCTATTGCATAGCATTTTGTTTTCAATAAAATGTATTAAATTAGAAAAAAATAATTAACATAATTTTTTTTAATTATTAGAAAAGGCTATAGCCTTTTCTTTTGGAGCGTTACTGATACGCCAATAAAAAAAGACATGTGGGACTCGAGAACTGCCATGGCAAAGCTATTGCATAGCATTTTGTTTTCAATAAAATGTATTAAATTAGAAAAAAATAATTAACATAATTTTTTTTAATTATTAGAAAAGGCTATAGCCTTTTCTTTTGGAGCGTTACTGATACGCCAATAAAAAAAGACATGTGGGACTCGAGAACTGCCATGGCAAACCTATTGCATAGCATTTTGTTTTCAATAAAATGTATTAAATTAGAAAAAAATAATTAACATAATTTTTTTTAATTATTAGAAAAGGCTATAGCCTTTTCTTTTGGAGCGTTACTGATACGCCAATAAAAAAAGACATGTGGGACTCGAGAACTGCCATGGCAAAGCTATTGCATAGCATTTTGTTTTCAATAAAATGTATTAAATTAGAAAAAAATAATTAACATAATTTTTTTTAATTATTAGAAAAGGCTATAGCCTTTTCCTTTGGAGCGTTACTGATACGCCAATAAAAAAAGACATGTGGGACTCGAGAACTGCCATGGCAAAGCTATTGCATAGCATTTTGTTTTCAATAAAATGTATTAAATTAGAAAAAAATAATTAACATAATTTTTTTTAATTATTAGAAAAGGCTATATATAGCCTTTTCTTTTGGAGCGTTACTGATACGCCAATAAAAAAAGACATGTGGGACTCGAGAACTGCCATGGCAAACCTATTGCATAGCATTTTGTTTTCAATAAAATGTATTAAATTAGAAAAAAATAATTAACATAATTTTTTTTAATTATTAGAAAAGGCTATAGCCTTTTCCTTTGGAGCGTTACTGATACGCCAATAAAAAAAGACATGTGGCACTCGAGAACTGCCATGGCAAAGCTATTGCATAGCATTTTGTTTTCAATAAAATGTATTAAATTAGAAAAAAATAATTAACATAATTTTTTTTAATTATTAGAAAAGGCTATAGCCTTTTCTTTTGGAGCGTTACTGATACGCCAATAAAAAAAGACATGTGGGACTCGAGAACTGCCATGGCAAAGCTATTGCATAGCATTTTGTTTTCAATAAAATGTATTAAATTAGAAAAAAATAATTAACATAATTTTTTTTAATTATTAGAAAAGGCTATAGCCTTTTCTTTTGGAGCGTTACTGATACGCCAATAAAAAAAGACATGTGGCACTCGAGAACTGCCATGGCAAACCTATTGCATAGCATTTTGTTTTCAATAAAATGTATTAAATTAGAAAAAAATAATTAACATAATTTTTTTTAATTATTAGAAAAGGCTATAGCCTTTTCTTTTGGAGCGTTACTGATACGCCAATAAAAAAAGACATGTGGCACTCGAGAACTGCCATGGCAAAGCTATTGCATAGCATTTTGTTTTCAATAAAATGTATTAAATTAGAAAAAAATAATTAACATAATTTTTTTTAATTATTAGAAAAGGCTATAGCCTTTTCTTTTGGAGCGTTACTGATACGCCAATAAAAAAAGACATGTGGGACTCGAGAACTGCCATGGCAAAGCTATTGCATAGCATTTTGTTTTCAATAAAATGTATTAAATTAGAAAAAAATAATTAACATAATTTTTTTTAATTATTAGAAAAGGCTATAGCCTTTTCTTTTGGAGCGTTACTGATACGCCACTAAAAAAAAAGACATGTGGGACTCGAGAACTGCCATGGCAAAGCTATTGCATAGCATTTTGTTTTCAATAAAATGTATTAAATTAGAAAAAAATAATTAACATAATTTTTTTTAATTATTAGAAAAGGCTATAGCCTTTTCTTTTGGAGCGTTACTGATACGCCAATAAAAAAAGACATGTGGGACTCGAGAACTGCCATGGCAAAGCTATTGCATAGCATTTTGTTTTCAATAAAATGTATTAAATTAGAAAAAAATAATTAACATAATTTTTTTTAATTATTAGAAAAGGCTATATATAGCCTTTTCCTTTGGAGCGTTACTGATACGCCAATAAAAAAAGACATTCGGGACTCGAGAACTGCCATGGCAAAGCTATTGCATAGCATTTTGTTTTCAATAAAATGTATTAAATTAGAAAAAAATAATTAACATAATTTTTTTTAATTATTAGAAAAGGCTATAGCCTTTTCTTTTGGAGCGTTACTGATACGCCAATAAAAAAAGACATGTGGGACTCGAGAACTGCCATGGCAAACCTATTGCATAGCATTTTGTTTTCAATAAAATGTATTAAATTAGAAAAAAATAATTAACATAATTTTTTTTAATTATTAGAAAAGGCTATAGCCTTTTCCTTTGGAGCGTTACTGATACGCCAATAAAAAAAGACATGTGGCACTCGAGAACTGCCATGGCAAAGCTATTGCATAGCATTTTGTTTTCAATAAAATGTATTAAATTAGAAAAAAATAATTAACATAATTTTTTTTAATTATTAGAAAAGGCTATAGCCTTTTCTTTTGGAGCGTTACTGATACGCCAATAAAAAAAGACATGTGGGACTCGAGAACTGCCATGGCAAAGCTATTGCATAGCATTTTGTTTTCAATAAAATGTATTAAATTAGAAAAAAATAATTAACATAATTTTTTTTAATTATTAGAAAAGGCTATAGCCTTTTCTTTTGGAGCGTTACTGATACGCCAATAAAAAAAGACATGTGGGACTCGAGAACTGCCATGGCAAACCTATTGCATAGCATTTTGTTTTCAATAAAATGTATTAAATTAGAAAAAAATAATTAACATAATTTTTTTTAATTATTAGAAAAGGCTATAGCCTTTTCTTTTGGAGCGTTACTGATACGCCAATAAAAAAAGACATGTGGGACTCGAGAACTGCCATGGCAAAGCTATTGCATAGCATTTTGTTTTCAATAAAATGTATTAAATTAGAAAAAAATAATTAACATAATTTTTTTTAATTATTAGAAAAGGCTATAGCCTTTTCCTTTGGAGCGTTACTGATACGCCAATAAAAAAAGACATGTGGGACTCGAGAACTGCCATGGCAAAGCTATTGCATAGCATTTTGTTTTCAATAAAATGTATTAAATTAGAAAAAAATAATTAACATAATTTTTTTTAATTATTAGAAAAGGCTATATATAGCCTTTTCTTTTGGAGCGTTACTGATACGCCAATAAAAAAAGACATGTGGGACTCGAGAACTGCCATGGCAAACCTATTGCATAGCATTTTGTTTTCAATAAAATGTATTAAATTAGAAAAAAATAATTAACATAATTTTTTTTAATTATTAGAAAAGGCTATAGCCTTTTCCTTTGGAGCGTTACTGATACGCCAATAAAAAAAGACATGTGGCACTCGAGAACTGCCATGGCAAAGCTATTGCATAGCATTTTGTTTTCAATAAAATGTATTAAATTAGAAAAAAATAATTAACATAATTTTTTTTAATTATTAGAAAAGGCTATAGCCTTTTCTTTTGGAGCGTTACTGATACGCCAATAAAAAAAGACATGTGGGACTCGAGAACTGCCATGGCAAAGCTATTGCATAGCATTTTGTTTTCAATAAAATGTATTAAATTAGAAAAAAATAATTAACATAATTTTTTTTAATTATTAGAAAAGGCTATAGCCTTTTCTTTTGGAGCGTTACTGATACGCCAATAAAAAAAGACATGTGGCACTCGAGAACTGCCATGGCAAACCTATTGCATAGCATTTTGTTTTCAATAAAATGTATTAAATTAGAAAAAAATAATTAACATAATTTTTTTTAATTATTAGAAAAGGCTATAGCCTTTTCTTTTGGAGCGTTACTGATACGCCAATAAAAAAAGACATGTGGCACTCGAGAACTGCCATGGCAAAGCTATTGCATAGCATTTTGTTTTCAATAAAATGTATTAAATTAGAAAAAAATAATTAACATAATTTTTTTTAATTATTAGAAAAGGCTATAGCCTTTTCTTTTGGAGCGTTACTGATACGCCAATAAAAAAAGACATGTGGGACTCGAGAACTGCCATGGCAAAGCTATTGCATAGCATTTTGTTTTCAATAAAATGTATTAAATTAGAAAAAAATAATTAACATAATTTTTTTTAATTATTAGAAAAGGCTATAGCCTTTTCTTTTGGAGCGTTACTGATACGCCACTAAAAAAAAAGACATGTGGGACTCGAGAACTGCCATGGCAAAGCTATTGCATAGCATTTTGTTTTCAATAAAATGTATTAAATTAGAAAAAAATAATTAACATAATTTTTTTTAATTATTAGAAAAGGCTATAGCCTTTTCTTTTGGAGCGTTACTGATACGCCAATAAAAAAAGACATGTGGGACTCGAGAACTGCCATGGCAAAGCTATTGCATAGCATTTTGTTTTCAATAAAATGTATTAAATTAGAAAAAAATAATTAACATAATTTTTTTTAATTATTAGAAAAGGCTATATATAGCCTTTTCCTTTGGAGCGTTACTGATACGCCAATAAAAAAAGACATTCGGGACTCGAGAACTGCACTGGCAAAGCTATTGCATAGCATTTTGTTTTCAATAAAATGTATTAAATTAGAAAAAAATAATTAACATAATTTTTTTTAATTATTAGAAAAGGCTATAGCCTTTTCTTTTGGAGGGTTACTGATACGCCAATAAAAAAAGACATGTGGGACTCGAGAACTGCCATGGCAAAGCTATTGCATAGCATTTTGTTTTCAATAAAATGTATTAAATTAGAAAAAAATAATTAACATAATTTTTTTTAATTATTAGAAAAGGCTATAGCCTTTTCCTTTGGAGCGTTACTGATACGCCAATAAAAAAAGACATGTGGCACTCGAGAACTGCCATGGCAAACCTATTGCATAGCATTTTGTTTTCAATAAAATGTATTAAATTAGAAAAAAATAATTAACATAATTTTTTTTAATTATTAGAAAAGGCTATAGCCTTTTCTTTTGGAGCGTTACTGATACGCCAATAAAAAAAGACATTTGGGACTCGAGAACTGCACTGGCAAAGCTATTGCATAGCATTTTGTTTTCAATAAAATGTATTAAATTAGAAAAAAATAATTAACATAATTTTTTTTAATTATTAGAAAAGGCTATACCCTTTTCTTTTGGAGCGTTACTGATACGCCAATAAAAAAAGACATGTGGGACTCGAGAACTGCCATGGCAAACCTATTGCATAGCATTTTGTTTTCAATAAAATGTATTAAATTAGAAAAAAATAATTAACATAATTTTTTTTAATTATTAGAAAAGGCTATAGCCTTTTCTTTTGGAGCGTTACTGATACGCCAATAAAAAAAGACATTTGGGACTCGAGAACTGCACTGGCAAAGCTATTGCATAGCATTTTGTTTTCAATAAAATGTATTAAATTAGAAAAAAATAATTAACATAATTTTTTTTAATTATTAGAAAAGGCTATAGCCTTTTCTTTTGGAGCGTTACTGATACGCCAATAAAAAAAGACATGTGGCACTCGAGAACTGCCATGGCAAACCTATTGCATAGCATTTTGTTTTCAATAAAATGTATTAAATTAGAAAAAAATAATTAACATAATTTTTTTTAATTATTAGAAAAGGCTATAGCCTTTTCTTTTGGAGCGTTACTGATACGCCAATAAAAAAAGACATGTGGCACTCGAGAACTGCCATGGCAAACCTATTGCATAGCATTTTGTTTTCAATAAAATGTATTAAATTAGAAAAAAATAATTAACATAATTTTTTTTAATTATTAGAAAAGGCTATAGCCTTTTCTTTTGGAGCGTTACTGATACGCCAATAAAAAAAGACATTCGGGACTCGAGAACTGCACTGGCAAAGCTATTGCATAGCATTTTGTTTTCAATAAAATGTATTAAATTAGAAAAAAATAATTAACATAATTTTTTTTAATTATTAGAAAAGGCTATAGCCTTTTCTTTTGGAGCGTTACTGATACGCCAATAAAAAAAGACATGTGGCACTCGAGAACTGCCATGGCAAACCTATTGCATAGCATTTTGTTTTCAATAAAATGTATTAAATTAGAAAAAAATAATTAACATAATTTTTTTTAATTATTAGAAAAGGCTATAGCCTTTTCTTTTGGAGCGTTACTGATACGCCAATAAAAAAAGACATTTGGGACTCGAGAACTGCACTGGCAAAGCTATTGCATAGCATTTTGTTTTCAATAAAATGTATTAAATTAGAAAAAAATAATTAACATAATTTTTTTTAATTATTAGAAAAGGCTATACCCTTTTCTTTTGGAGCGTTACTGATACGCCAATAAAAAAAGACATGTGGGACTCGAGAACTGCCATGGCAAACCTATTGCATAGCATTTTGTTTTCAATAAAATGTATTAAATTAGAAAAAAATAATTAACATAATTTTTTTTAATTATTAGAAAAGGCTATAGCCTTTTCTTTTGGAGCGTTACTGATACGCCAATAAAAAAAGACATTTGGGACTCGAGAACTGCACTGGCAAAGCTATTGCATAGCATTTTGTTTTCAATAAAATGTATTAAATTAGAAAAAAATAATTAACATAATTTTTTTTAATTATTAGAAAAGGCTATAGCCTTTTCTTTTGGAGCGTTACTGATACGCCAATAAAAAAAGACATGTGGCACTCGAGAACTGCCATGGCAAACCTATTGCATAGCATTTTGTTTTCAATAAAATGTATTAAATTAGAAAAAAATAATTAACATAATTTTTTTTAATTATTAGAAAAGGCTATAGCCTTTTCTTTTGGAGCGTTACTGATACGCCAATAAAAAAAAGACATTTGGGACTCGAGAACTGCACTGGCAAAGCTATTGCATAGCATTTTGTTTTCAATAAAATGTATTAAATTAGAAAAAAATAATTAACATAATTTTTTTTAATTATTAGAAAAGGCTATATATAGCCTTTTCTTTTGGAGCGTTACTGATACGCCAATAAAAAAAGACATGTGGGACTCCGGAACTGCCATGGCAAACCTATTGCATAGCATTTTGTTTTCAATAAAATGTATTAAATTAGAAAAAAATAATTAACATAATTTTTTTTAATTATTAGAAAAGGCTATAGCCTTTTCTTTTGGAGCGTTACTGATACGCCAATAAAAAAAGACATGTGGGACTCCGGAACTGCCATGGCAAACCTATTGCATAGCATTTTGTTTTCAATAAAATGTATTAAATTAGAAAAAAATAATTAACATAATTTTTTTTAATTATTAGAAAAGGCTATAGCCTTTTCTTTTGGAGCGTTACTGATACGCCAATAAAAAAAGACATTTGGGACTCGAGAACTGCACTGGCAAAGCTATTGCATAGCATTTTGTTTTCAATAAAATGTATTAAATTAGAAAAAAATAATTAACATAATTTTTTTTAATTATTAGAAAAGGCTATAGCCTTTTCTTTTGGAGCGTTACTGATACGCCAATAAAAAAAGAAATGTGGCACTCGAGAGCTGCCGCGGCAAAGCTATTGCATAGCATTTTGTTTTCAATAAAATGTATTAAATTAGAAAAAAATAATTAACATAATTTTTTTTAATTATTAGAAAAGGCTATAGCCTTTTCTTTTGGAGCGTTACTGATACGCCAATAAAAAAAGAAATGTGGCACTCGAGAGCTGCCGCGGCAAAGCTATTGCATAGCATTTGGTTTTCAATAAAATGTATTAAATTAGAAAAAAATAATTAACATAATTTTTTTTTAATTATTAGAAAAGGCTATATATAGCCTTTTCTTTTGGAGCGTTACTGATACGCCAATAAAAAAAGACATGTGGGACTCGAGAACTGCCATGGCAAAGCTATTGCATAGCATTTTGTTTTCAATAAAATGTATTAAATTAGAAAAAAATAATTAACATAATTTTTTTTAATTATTAGAAAAGGCTATAGCCTTTTCTTTTGGAGCGTTACTGATACGCCAATAAAAAAAGAAATGTGGCACTCGAGAGCTGCCGCGGCAAAGCTATTGCATAGCATTTGGTTTTCAATAAAATGTATTAAATTAGAAAAAAATAATTAACATAATTTTTTTTAATTATTAGAAAAGGCTATTATAGCCTTTTCTTTTGGAGCGTTACTGATACGCCAATAAAAAAAGAAATGTGGCACTCGAGAGCTGCCGCGGCAAAGCTATTGCATAGCATTTGGTTTTCAATAAAATGTATTAAATTAGAAAAAAATAATTAACATAATTTTTTTTAATTATTAGAAAAGGCTATAGCCTTTTCTTTTGGAGCGTTACTGATACGCCAATAAAAAAAGACATTCGGGACTCGAGAACTGCACTGGCAAAGCTATTGCATAGCATTTTGTTTTCAATAAAATGTATTAAATTAGAAAAAAATAATTAACATAATTTTTTTTAATTATTAGAAAAGGCTATAGCCTTTTCCTTTGGAGCGTTACTGATACGCCAATAAAAAAAGACATGTGGGACTCGAGAACTGCCATGGCAAAGCTATTGCATAGCATTTTGTTTTCAATAAAATGTATTAAATTAGAAAAAAATAATTAACATAATTTTTTTTAATTATTAGAAAAGGCTATATATAGCCTTTTCTTTTGGAGCGTTACTGATACGCCAATAAAAAAAGACATGTGGGACTCGAGAACTGCCATGGCAAACCTATTGCATAGCATTTTGTTTTCAATAAAATGTATTAAATTAGAAAAAAATAATTAACATAATTTTTTTTAATTATTAGAAAAGGCTATAGCCTTTTCTTTTGGAGCGTTACTGATACGCCAATAAAAAAAGACATGTGGGACTCGAGAACTGCCATGGCAAAGCTATTGCATAGCATTTTGTTTTCAATAAAATGTATTAAATTAGAAAAAAATAATTAACATAATTTTTTTTAATTATTAGAAAAGGCTATATATAGCCTTTTCCTTTGGAGCGTTACTGATACGCCAATAAAAAAAGACATTCGGGACTCGAGAACTGCACTGGCAAAGCTATTGCATAGCATTTTGTTTTCAATAAAATGTATTAAATTAGAAAAAAATAATTAACATAATTTTTTTTAATTATTAGAAAAGGCTATAGCCTTTTCTTTTGGAGGGTTACTGATACGCCAATAAAAAAAGACATGTGGGACTCGAGAACTGCCATGGCAAAGCTATTGCATAGCATTTTGTTTTCAATAAAATGTATTAAATTAGAAAAAAATAATTAACATAATTTTTTTTAATTATTAGAAAAGGCTATAGCCTTTTCCTTTGGAGCGTTACTGATACGCCAATAAAAAAAGACATGTGGCACTCGAGAACTGCCATGGCAAACCTATTGCATAGCATTTTGTTTTCAATAAAATGTATTAAATTAGAAAAAAATAATTAACATAATTTTTTTTAATTATTAGAAAAGGCTATAGCCTTTTCTTTTGGAGCGTTACTGATACGCCAATAAAAAAAGACATTTGGGACTCGAGAACTGCACTGGCAAAGCTATTGCATAGCATTTTGTTTTCAATAAAATGTATTAAATTAGAAAAAAATAATTAACATAATTTTTTTTAATTATTAGAAAAGGCTATACCCTTTTCTTTTGGAGCGTTACTGATACGCCAATAAAAAAAGACATGTGGGACTCGAGAACTGCCATGGCAAACCTATTGCATAGCATTTTGTTTTCAATAAAATGTATTAAATTAGAAAAAAATAATTAACATAATTTTTTTTAATTATTAGAAAAGGCTATAGCCTTTTCTTTTGGAGCGTTACTGATACGCCAATAAAAAAAGACATTTGGGACTCGAGAACTGCACTGGCAAAGCTATTGCATAGCATTTTGTTTTCAATAAAATGTATTAAATTAGAAAAAAATAATTAACATAATTTTTTTTAATTATTAGAAAAGGCTATAGCCTTTTCTTTTGGAGCGTTACTGATACGCCAATAAAAAAAGACATGTGGCACTCGAGAACTGCCATGGCAAACCTATTGCATAGCATTTTGTTTTCAATAAAATGTATTAAATTAGAAAAAAATAATTAACATAATTTTTTTTAATTATTAGAAAAGGCTATAGCCTTTTCTTTTGGAGCGTTACTGATACGCCAATAAAAAAAGACATGTGGCACTCGAGAACTGCCATGGCAAACCTATTGCATAGCATTTTGTTTTCAATAAAATGTATTAAATTAGAAAAAAATAATTAACATAATTTTTTTTAATTATTAGAAAAGGCTATAGCCTTTTCTTTTGGAGCGTTACTGATACGCCAATAAAAAAAGACATTCGGGACTCGAGAACTGCACTGGCAAAGCTATTGCATAGCATTTTGTTTTCAATAAAATGTATTAAATTAGAAAAAAATAATTAACATAATTTTTTTTAATTATTAGAAAAGGCTATAGCCTTTTCTTTTGGAGCGTTACTGATACGCCAATAAAAAAAGACATGTGGCACTCGAGAACTGCCATGGCAAACCTATTGCATAGCATTTTGTTTTCAATAAAATGTATTAAATTAGAAAAAAATAATTAACATAATTTTTTTTAATTATTAGAAAAGGCTATAGCCTTTTCTTTTGGAGCGTTACTGATACGCCAATAAAAAAAGACATTTGGGACTCGAGAACTGCACTGGCAAAGCTATTGCATAGCATTTTGTTTTCAATAAAATGTATTAAATTAGAAAAAAATAATTAACATAATTTTTTTTAATTATTAGAAAAGGCTATACCCTTTTCTTTTGGAGCGTTACTGATACGCCAATAAAAAAAGACATGTGGGACTCGAGAACTGCCATGGCAAACCTATTGCATAGCATTTTGTTTTCAATAAAATGTATTAAATTAGAAAAAAATAATTAACATAATTTTTTTTAATTATTAGAAAAGGCTATAGCCTTTTCTTTTGGAGCGTTACTGATACGCCAATAAAAAAAGACATTTGGGACTCGAGAACTGCACTGGCAAAGCTATTGCATAGCATTTTGTTTTCAATAAAATGTATTAAATTAGAAAAAAATAATTAACATAATTTTTTTTAATTATTAGAAAAGGCTATAGCCTTTTCTTTTGGAGCGTTACTGATACGCCAATAAAAAAAGACATGTGGCACTCGAGAACTGCCATGGCAAACCTATTGCATAGCATTTTGTTTTCAATAAAATGTATTAAATTAGAAAAAAATAATTAACATAATTTTTTTTAATTATTAGAAAAGGCTATAGCCTTTTCTTTTGGAGCGTTACTGATACGCCAATAAAAAAAAGACATTTGGGACTCGAGAACTGCACTGGCAAAGCTATTGCATAGCATTTTGTTTTCAATAAAATGTATTAAATTAGAAAAAAATAATTAACATAATTTTTTTTAATTATTAGAAAAGGCTATATATAGCCTTTTCTTTTGGAGCGTTACTGATACGCCAATAAAAAAAGACATGTGGGACTCCGGAACTGCCATGGCAAACCTATTGCATAGCATTTTGTTTTCAATAAAATGTATTAAATTAGAAAAAAATAATTAACATAATTTTTTTTAATTATTAGAAAAGGCTATAGCCTTTTCTTTTGGAGCGTTACTGATACGCCAATAAAAAAAGACATGTGGGACTCCGGAACTGCCATGGCAAACCTATTGCATAGCATTTTGTTTTCAATAAAATGTATTAAATTAGAAAAAAATAATTAACATAATTTTTTTTAATTATTAGAAAAGGCTATAGCCTTTTCTTTTGGAGCGTTACTGATACGCCAATAAAAAAAGACATTTGGGACTCGAGAACTGCACTGGCAAAGCTATTGCATAGCATTTTGTTTTCAATAAAATGTATTAAATTAGAAAAAAATAATTAACATAATTTTTTTTAATTATTAGAAAAGGCTATAGCCTTTTCTTTTGGAGCGTTACTGATACGCCAATAAAAAAAGAAATGTGGCACTCGAGAGCTGCCGCGGCAAAGCTATTGCATAGCATTTTGTTTTCAATAAAATGTATTAAATTAGAAAAAAATAATTAACATAATTTTTTTTAATTATTAGAAAAGGCTATAGCCTTTTCTTTTGGAGCGTTACTGATACGCCAATAAAAAAAGAAATGTGGCACTCGAGAGCTGCCGCGGCAAAGCTATTGCATAGCATTTGGTTTTCAATAAAATGTATTAAATTAGAAAAAAATAATTAACATAATTTTTTTTTAATTATTAGAAAAGGCTATATATAGCCTTTTCTTTTGGAGCGTTACTGATACGCCAATAAAAAAAGACATGTGGGACTCGAGAACTGCCATGGCAAAGCTATTGCATAGCATTTTGTTTTCAATAAAATGTATTAAATTAGAAAAAAATAATTAACATAATTTTTTTTAATTATTAGAAAAGGCTATAGCCTTTTCTTTTGGAGCGTTACTGATACGCCAATAAAAAAAGAAATGTGGCACTCGAGAGCTGCCGCGGCAAAGCTATTGCATAGCATTTGGTTTTCAATAAAATGTATTAAATTAGAAAAAAATAATTAACATAATTTTTTTTAATTATTAGAAAAGGCTATTATAGCCTTTTCTTTTGGAGCGTTACTGATACGCCAATAAAAAAAGAAATGTGGCACTCGAGAGCTGCCGCGGCAAAGCTATTGCATAGCATTTGGTTTTCAATAAAATGTATTAAATTAGAAAAAAATAATTAACATAATTTTTTTTAATTATTAGAAAAGGCTATAGCCTTTTCTTTTGGAGCGTTACTGATACGCCAATAAAAAAAGACATGTGGGACTCGAGAACTGCCATGGCAAAGCTATTGCATAGCATTTTGTTTTCAATAAAATGTATTAAATTAGAAAAAAATAATTAACATAATTTTTTTTAATTATTAGAAAAGGCTATAGCCTTTTCTTTTGGAGCGTTACTGATACGCCAATAAAAAAAGAAATGTGGCACTCGAGAGCTGCCGCGGCAAAGCTATTGCATAGCATTTGGTTTTCAATAAAATGTATTAAATTAGAAAAAAATAATTAACATAATTTTTTTTAATTATTAGAAAAGGCTATAGCCTTTTCTTTTGGAGCGTTACTGATACGCCAATAAAAAAAGAAATGTGGCACTCGAGAGCTGCCGCGGCAAAGCTATTGCATAGCATTTGGTTTTCAATAAAATGTATTAAATTAGAAAAAAATAATTAACATAATTTTTTTTAATTATTAGAAAAGGCTATAGCCTTTTCTTTTGGAGCGTTACTGATACGCCAATAAAAAAAGAAATGTGGCACTCGAGAGCTGCCGCGGCAAAGCTATTGCATAGCATTTGGTTTTCAATAAAATGTATTAAATTAGAAAAAAATAATTAACATAATTTTTTTTAATTATTAGAAAAGGCTATAGCCTTTTCTTTTGGAGCGTTACTGATACGCCAATAAAAAAAGAAATGTGGCACTCGAGAGCTGCCGCGGCAAAGCTATTGCATAGCATTTGGTTTTCAATAAAATGTATTAAATTAGAAAAAAATAATTAACATAATTTTTTTTAATTATTAGAAAAGGCTATAGCCTTTTCTTTTGGAGCGTTACTGATACGCCAATAAAAAAAGAAATGTGGCACTCGAGAGCTGCCGCGGCAAAGCTATTGCATAGCATTTGGTTTTCAATAAAATGTATTAAATTAGAAAAAAATAATTAACATAATTTTTTTTAATTATTAGAAAAGGCTATAGCCTTTTCTTTTGGAGCGTTACTGATACGCCAATAAAAAAAGAAATGTGGCACTCGAGAGCTGCCGCGGCAAAGCTATTGCATAGCATTTGGTTTTCAATAAAATGTATTAAATTAGAAAAAAATAATTAACATAATTTTTTTTAATTATTAGAAAAGGCTATAGCCTTTTCTTTTGGAGCGTTACTGATACGCCAATAAAAAAAGACATGTGGGACTCGAGAACTGCCATGGCAAAGCTATTGCATAGCATTTTGTTTTCAATAAAATGTATTAAATTAGAAAAAAATAATTAACATAATTTTTTTTAATTATTAGAAAAGGCTATAGCCTTTTCTTTTGGAGCGTTACTGATACGCCAATAAAAAAAGAAATGTGGCACTCGAGAGCTGCCGCGGCAAAGCTATTGCATAGCATTTGGTTTTCAATAAAATGTATTAAATTAGAAAAAAATAATTAACATAATTTTTTTTAATTATTAGAAAAGGCTATAGCCTTTTCTTTTGGAGCGTTACTGATACGCCAATAAAAAAAGAAATGTGGCACTCGAGAGCTGCCGCGGCAAAGCTATTGCATAGCATTTGGTTTTCAATAAAATGTATTAAATTAGAAAAAAATAATTAACATAATTTTTTTTAATTATTAGAAAAGGCTATATATAGCCTTTTCTTTTGGAGCGTTACTGATACGCCAATAAAAAAAGACATGTGGGACTCCGGAACTGCCATGGCAAACCTATTGCATAGCATTTTGTTTTCAATAAAATGTATTAAATTAGAAAAAAATAATTAACATAATTTTTTTTAATTATTAGAAAAGGCTATAGCCTTTTCTTTTGGAGCGTTACTGATACGCCAATAAAAAAAGACATTTGGGACTCGAGAACTGCACTGGCAAAGCTATTGCATAGCATTTTGTTTTCAATAAAATGTATTAAATTAGAAAAAAATAATTAACATAATTTTTTTTAATTATTAGAAAAGGCTATAGCCTTTTCTTTTGGAGCGTTACTGATACGCCAATAAAAAAAGAAATGTGGCACTCGAGAGCTGCCGCGGCAAAGCTATTGCATAGCATTTGGTTTTCAATAAAATGTATTAAATTAAAAAAAATAATTAACATAATTTTTTTTTTAATTATTAGAAAAGGCTATATATAGCCTTTTCTTTTGGAGCGTTACTGATACGCCAATAAAAAAAGAAATGTGGCACTCGAGAGCTGCCGCGGCAAAGCTATTGCATAGCATTTGGTTTTCAATAAAATGTATTAAATTAGAAAAAAATAATTAACATAATTTTTTTTAATTATTAGAAAAGGCTATAGCCTTTTCTTTTGGAGCGTTACTGATACGCCAATAAAAAAAGAAATGTGGCACTCGAGAGCTGCCGCGGCAAAGCTATTGCATAGCATTTGGTTTTCAATAAAATGTATTAAATTAAAAAAAAATAATTAACATAATTTTTTTTTTAATTATTAGAAAAGGCTATATATAGCCTTTTCTTTTGGAGCGTTACTGATACGCCAATAAAAAAAGAAATGTGGCACTCGAGAGCTGCCGCGGCAAAGCTTTTGCATAGCATTTGGTTTTCAATAAAATGTATTAAATTAGAAAAAAATAATTAACATAATTTTTTTTAATTATTAGAAAAGGCTATAGCCTTTTCTTTTGGAGCGTTACTGATACGCCAATAAAAAAAGACATGTGGCACTCGAGAACTGCACTGGCAAAGCTATTGCATAGCATTTTGTTTTCAATAAAATGTATTAAATTAGAAAAAAATAATTAACATAATTTTTTTTAATTATTAGAAAAGGCTATAGCCTTTTCTTTTGGAGCGTTACTGATACGCCAATAAAAAAAGACATGTGGGACTCCGGAACTGCCATGGCAAACCTATTGCATAGCATTTTGTTTTCAATAAAATGTATTAAATTAGAAAAAAATAATTAACATAATTTTTTTTAATTATTAGAAAAGGCTATATATAGCCTTTTCTTTTGGAGCGTTACTGATACGCCAATAAAAAAAGACATTTGGGACTCGAGAACTGCACTGGCAAAGCTATTGCATAGCATTTTGTTTTCAATAAAATGTATTAAATTAGAAAAAAATAATTAACATATTTTTTTTTAATTATTAGAAAAGGCTATAGCCTTTTCTTTTGGAGCGTTACTGATACGCCAATAAAAAAAGAAATGTGGCACTCGAGAGCTGCCGCGGCAAAGCTATTGCATAGCATTTGGTTTTCAATAAAATGTATTAAATTAGAAAAAAATAATTAACATAATTTTTTTTTAATTATTAGAAAAGGCTATATATAGCCTTTTCTTTTGGAGCGTTACTGATACGCCAATAAAAAAAGACATGTGGGACTCCGGAACTGCCATGGCAAACCTATTGCATAGCATTTTGTTTTCAATAAAATGTATTAAATTAGAAAAAAATAATTAACATAATTTTTTTTAATTATTAGAAAAGGCTATAGCCTTTTCTTTTGGAGCGTTACTGATACGCCAATAAAAAAAGAAATGTGGCACTCGAGAGCTGCCGCGGCAAAGCTATTGCATAGCATTTTGTTTTCAATAAAATGTATTAAATTAGAAAAAAATAATTAACATAATTTTTTTTAATTATTAGAAAAGGCTATACCCTTTTCTTTTGGAGCGTTACTGATACGCCAATAAAAAAAGACATGTGGGACTCGAGAACTGCCATGGCAAACCTATTGCATAGCATTTTGTTTTCAATAAAATGTATTAAATTAGAAAAAAATAATTAACATAATTTTTTTTAATTATTAGAAAAGGCTATTATAGCCTTTTCTTTTGGAGCGTTACTGATACGCCAATAAAAAAAGACATGTGGGACTCCGGAACTGCCATGGCAAACCTATTGCATAGCATTTTGTTTTCAATAAAATGTATTAAATTAGAAAAAAATAATTAACATAATTTTTTTTAATTATTAGAAAAGGCTATAGCCTTTTCTTTTGGAGCGTTACTGATACGCCAATAAAAAAAGACATTTGGGACTCGAGAACTGCACTGGCAAAGCTATTGCATAGCATTTTGTTTTCAATAAAATGTATTAAATTAGAAAAAAATAATTAACATAATTTTTTTTAATTATTAGAAAAGGCTATAGCCTTTTCTTTTGGAGCGTTACTGATACGCCAATAAAAAAAGAAATGTGGCACTCGAGAGCTGCCGCGGCAAAGCTATTGCATAGCATTTGGTTTTCAATAAAATGTATTAAATTAGAAAAAAATAATTAACATAATTTTTTTTTAATTATTAGAAAAGGCTATATATAGCCTTTTCTTTTGGAGCGTTACTGATACGCCAATAAAAAAAGACATGTGGGACTCGAGAACTGCCATGGCAAAGCTATTGCATAGCATTTTGTTTTCAATAAAATGTATTAAATTAGAAAAAAATAATTAACATAATTTTTTTTAATTATTAGAAAAGGCTATAGCCTTTTCTTTTGGAGCGTTACTGATACGCCAATAAAAAAAGAAATGTGGCACTCGAGAGCTGCCGCGGCAAAGCTATTGCATAGCATTTGGTTTTCAATAAAATGTATTAAATTAGAAAAAAATAATTAACATAATTTTTTTTAATTATTAGAAAAGGCTATAGCCTTTTCTTTTGGAGCGTTACTGATACGCCAATAAAAAAAGAAATGTGGCACTCGAGAGCTGCCGCGGCAAAGCTATTGCATAGCATTTGGTTTTCAATAAAATGTATTAAATTAGAAAAAAATAATTAACATAATTTTTTTTAATTATTAGAAAAGGCTATAGCCTTTTCTTTTGGAGCGTTACTGATACGCCAATAAAAAAAGAAATGTGGCACTCGAGAGCTGCCGCGGCAAAGCTATTGCATAGCATTTGGTTTTCAATAAAATGTATTAAATTAGAAAAAAATAATTAACATAATTTTTTTAATTATTAGAAAAGGCTATAGCCTTTTCTTTTGGAGCGTTACTGATACGCCAATAAAAAAAGACATGTGGGACTCGAGAACTGCCATGGCAAAGCTATTGCATAGCATTTTGTTTTCAATAAAATGTATTAAATTAGAAAAAAATAATTAACATAATTTTTTTTAATTATTAGAAAAGGCTATATATAGCCTTTTCTTTTGGAGCGTTACTGATACGCCAATAAAAAAAGAAATGTGGCACTCGAGAGCTGCCGCGGCAAAGCTATTGCATAGCATTTGGTTTTCAATAAAATGTATTAAATTAGAAAAAAATAATTAACATAATTTTTTTTAATTATTAGAAAAGGCTATAGCCTTTTCTTTTGGAGCGTTACTGATACGCCAATAAAAAAAGACATGTGGGACTCGAGAACTGCCATGGCAAAGCTATTGCATAGCATTTTGTTTTCAATAAAATGTATTAAATTAGAAAAAAATAATTAACATAATTTTTTTTAATTATTAGAAAAGGCTATAGCCTTTTCTTTTGGAGCGTTACTGATACGCCAATAAAAAAAGACATGTGGGACTCGAGAACTGCCATGGCAAAGCTATTGCATAGCATTTTGTTTTCAATAAAATGTATTAAATTAGAAAAAAATAATTAACATAATAAAAAAAGACATGTGGGACTCGAGAACTGCCATGGCAAAGCTATTGCATAGCATTTTGTTTTCAATAAAATGTATTAAATTAGAAAAAAATAATTAACATAATTTTTTTTAATTATTAGAAAAGGCTATAGCCTTTTCTTTTGGAGCGTTACTGATACGCCAATAAAAAAAGACATGTGGGACTCGAGAACTGCCATGGCAAAGCTATTGCATAGCATTTTGTTTTCAATAAAATGTATTAAATTAGAAAAAAATAATTAACATAATTTTTTTTAATTATTAGAAAAGGCTATAGCCTTTTCTTTTGGAGCGTTACTGATACGCCAATAAAAAAAGAAATGTGGCACTCGAGAACTGCCGCGGCAAAGCTATTGCATAGCATTTGGTTTTCAATAAAATGTATTAAATTAGAAAAAAATAATTAACATAATTTTTTTTAATTATTAGAAAAGGCTATAGCCTTTTCTTTTGGAGCGTTACTGATACGCCAATAAAAAAAGAAATGTGGCACTCGAGAGCTGCTGCGGCAAAGGTATTGCATAGCATTTTGTTTTCAATAAAATGTATTAAATTAGAAAAAAATAAACATAATTTTTTTTAATTATTAGAAAAGGCTATAGCCTTTTCTTTTGGAGCGTTACTGATACGCCAATAAAAAAAGAAATGTGGCACTCGAGAACTGCCGCGGCAAAGCTATTGCATAGCATTTGGTTTTCAATAAAATGTATTAAATTAGAAAAAAATAATTAACATAATTTTTTTTAATTATTAGAAAAGGCTATAGCCTTTTCTTTTGGAGCGTTACTGATACGCCAATAAAAAAAGACATGTGGGACTCCGGAACTGCCATGGCAAACCTATTGCATAGCATTTTGTTTTCAATAAAATGTATTAAATTAGAAAAAAATAATTAACATAATTTTTTTTAATTATTAGAAAAGGCTATAGCCTTTTCTTTTGGAGCGTTACTGATACGCCAATAAAAAAAGACATTTGGGACTCGAGAACTGCACTGGCAAAGCTATTGCATAGCATTTTGTTTTCAATAAAATGTATTAAATTAGAAAAAAATAATTAACATAATTTTTTTTAATTATTAGAAAAGGCAGCCTTTTCTTTTGGAGCGTTACTGATACGCCAATAAAAAAAGAAATGTGGCACTCGAGAGCTGCCGCGGCAAAGCTATTGCATAGCATTTGGTTTTCAATAAAATGTATTAAATTAGAAAAAAATAATTAACATAATTTTTTTTAATTATTAGAAAAGGCTATAGCCTTTTCTTTTGGAGCGTTACTGATACGCCAATAAAAAAAGAAATGTGGCACTCGAGAGCTGCCGCGGCAAAGCTATTGCATAGCATTTGGTTTTCAATAAAATGTATTAAATTAGAAAAAAATAATTAACATAATTTTTTTTAATTATTAGAAAAGGCTATTATAGCCTTTTCTTTTGGAGCGTTACTGATACGCCAATAAAAAAAGACATTTGGGACTCGAGAACTGCGCTGGCAAAGCTATTGCATAGCATTTTGTTTTCAATAAAATGTATTAAATTAGAAAAAAATAATTAACATAATTTTTTTTAATTATTAGAAAAGGCTATAGCCTTTTCTTTTGGAGCGTTACTGATACGCCAATAAAAAAAGACATGTGGGACTCCGGAACTGCCATGGCAAACCTATTGCATAGCATTTTGTTTTCAATAAAATGTATTAAATTAGAAAAAAATAATTAACATAATTTTTTTTAATTATTAGAAAAGGCTATAGCCTTTTCTTTTGGAGCGTTACTGATACGCCAATAAAAAAAGACATTTGGGACTCGAGAACTGCGCTGGCAAAGCTATTGCATAGCATTTTGTTTTCAATAAAATGTATTAAATTAGAAAAAAATAATTAACATAATTTTTTTTAATTATTAGAAAAGGCTATAGCCTTTTCTTTTGGAGCGTTACTGATACGCCAATAAAAAAAGACATGTGGGACTCCGGAACTGCCATGGCAAACCTATTGCATAGCATTTTGTTTTCAATAAAATGTATTAAATTAGAAAAAAATAATTAACATAATTTTTTTTAATTATTAGAAAAGGCTATAGCCTTTTCTTTTGGAGCGTTACTGATACGCCAATAAAAAAAGAAATGTGGCACTCGAGAGCTGCCGCGGCAAAGCTATTGCATAGCATTTGGTTTTCAATAAAATGTATTAAATTAGAAAAAAATAATTAACATAATTTTTTTTAATTATTAGAAAAGGCTATAGCCTTTTCTTTTGGAGCGTTACTGATACGCCAATAAAAAAAGAAATGTGGCACTCGAGAGCTGCCGCGGCAAAGCTATTGCATAGCATTTGGTTTTCAATAAAATGTATTAAATTAGAAAAAAATAATTAACATAATTTTTTTTAATTATTAGAAAAGGCTATAGCCTTTTCTTTTGGAGCGTTACTGATACGCCAATAAAAAAAGAAATGTGGCACTCGAGAGCTGCCGCGGCAAAGCTATTGCATAGCATTTGGTTTTCAATAAAATGTATTAAATTAGAAAAAAATAATTAACATAATTTTTTTTAATTATTAGAAAAGGCTATAGCCTTTTCTTTTGGAGCGTTACTGATACGCCAATAAAAAAAGAAATGTGGCACTCGAGAGCTGCCGCGGCAAAGCTATTGCATAGCATTTGGTTTTCAATAAAATGTATTAAATTAGAAAAAAATAATTAACATAATTTTTTTTAATTATTAGAAAAGGCTATAGCCTTTTCTTTTGGAGCGTTACTGATACGCCAATAAAAAAAGAAATGTGGCACTCGAGAGCTGCCGCGGCAAAGCTATTGCATAGCATTTGGTTTTCAATAAAATGTATTAAATTAGAAAAAAATAATTAACATAATTTTTTTTAATTATTAGAAAAGGCAGCCTTTTCTTTTGGAGCGTTACTGATACGCCAATAAAAAAAGAAATGTGGCACTCGAGAGCTGCCGCGGCAAAGCTATTGCATAGCATTTGGTTTTCAATAAAATGTATTAAATTAGAAAAAAATAATTAACATAATTTTTTTTAATTATTAGAAAAGGCTATAGCCTTTTCTTTTGGAGCGTTACTGATACGCCAATAAAAAAAGACATGTGGGACTCGAGAACTGCTATGGCAAAGCTATTGCATAGCATTTTGTTTTCAATAAAATGTATTAAATTAGAAAAAAATAATTAACATAATTTTTTTTAATTATTAGAAAAGGCTATTATAGCCTTTTCCTTTGGAGCGTTACTGATACGCCAATAAAAAAAGACATGTGGGACTCGAGAACTGCCATGGCAAAGCTATTGCATAGCATTTTGTTTTCAATAAAATGTATTAAATTAGAAAAAAATAATTAACATAATTTTTTTTAATTTTAATCTTTTGGAGCGTTACTGATACGCCAATAAAAAAAGACATGTGGGACTCGAGAACTGCCATGGCAAAGCTATTGCATAGGATTTTGTTTTCAATAAAATGTATTAAATTAGAAAAAAATAATTAACATAATTTTTTTTAATTTTAATCTTTTGGAGCGTTACTGATACGCCAATAAAAAAAGACATGTGGGACTCGAGAACTGCCATGGCAAAGCTATTGCATAGCATTTTGTTTTCAATAAAATGTATTAAATTAGAAAAAAATAATTAACATAATTTTTTTTAATTATTAGAAAAGGCTGTAGCCTTTTCTTTTGGAGCGTTACTGATACGCCAATAAAAAAAGACATGTGGGACTCGAGAACTGCCATGGCAAAGCTATTGCATAGCATTTTGTTTTCAATAAAATGTATTAAATTAGAAAAAAATAATTAACATAATTTTTTTTAATTATTAGAAAAGGCTGTAGCCTTTTCTTTTGGAGCGTTACTGATACGCCAATAAAAAAAGACATGTGGGACTCGAGAACTGCCATGGCAAAGCTATTGCATAGCATTTTGTTTTCAATAAAATGTATTAAATTAGAAAAAAATAATTAACATAATTTTTTTTAATTATTAGAAAAGGCTATAGCCTTTTTTGTGGAGCGTTACTGATACGCCAATAAAAAAAGACATGTGGGACTCGAGAACTGCCATGGCAAAGCTATTGCATAGCATTTTGTTTTCAATAAAATGTATTAAATTAGAAAAAAATAACTAACATAATTTTTTTTAATTATTAGAAAAGGCTATAGCCTTTTCTTTTGGAGCGTTACTGATACGCCAATAAAAAAAGACATGTGGGACTCGAGAACTGCCATGGCAAAGCTATTGCATAGCATTTTGTTTTCAATAAAATGTATTAAATTAGAAAAAAATAATTAACATAATTTTTTTTAATTATTAGAAAAGGCTATAGCCTTTTCTTTTGGAGCGTTACTGATACGCCAATAAAAAAAGACATGTGGGACTCGAGAACTGCCATGGCAAAGCTATTGCATAGCATTTTGTTTTCAATAAAATGTATTAAATTAGAAAAAAATAATTAACATAATTTTTTTTAATTATTAGAAAAGGCTATAGCCTTTTCTTTTGGAGCGTTACTGATACGCCAATAAAAAAAGACATGTGGGACTCGAGAACTGCCATGGCAAAGCTATTGCATAGCATTTTGTTTTCAATAAAATGTATTAAATTAGAAAAAAATAATTAACATAATTTTTTTTAATTATTAGAAAAGGCTATTATAGCCTTTTCTTTTGGAGCGTTACTGATACGCCAATAAAAAAAGACATGTGGGACTCGAGAACTGCCATGGCAAAGCTATTGCATAGCATTTTGTTTTCAATAAAATGTATTAAATTAGAAAAAAATAACTAACATAATTTTTTAAATTATTAGAAAAGGCTATAGCCTTTTCTTTTGGAGCGTTACTGATACGCCAATAAAAAAAGACATGTGGGACTCGAGAACTGCCATGGCAAAGCTATTGCATAGCATTTTGTTTTCAATAAAATGTATTAAATTAGAAAAAAATAATTAACATAATTTTTTTTAATTATTAGAAAAGGCTATAGCCTTTTCTTTTGGAGCGTTACTGATACGCCAATAAAAAAAGACATGTGGGACTCGAGAACTGCCATGGCAAAGCTATTGCATAGCATTTTGTTTTCAATAAAATGTATTAAATTAGAAAAAAATAATTAACATAATTTTTTTTAATTATTAGAAAAGGCTATAGCCTTTTCTTTTGGAGCGTTACTGATACGCCAATAAAAAAAGACATGTGGGACTCGAGAACTGCCATGGCAAAGCTATTGCATAGCATTTTGTTTTCAATAAAATGTATTAAATTAGAAAAAAATAATTAACATAATTTTTTTTAATTATTAGAAAAGGCTATTATAGCCTTTTCTTTTGGAGCGTTACTGATACGCCAATAAAAAAAGACATGTGGGACTCGAGAACTGCCATGGCAAAGCTATTGCATAGCATTTTGTTTTCAATAAAATGTATTAAATTAGAAAAAAATAATTAACATAATTTTTTTTAATTATTAGAAAAGGCTATAGCCTTTTCTTTTGGAGCGTTACTGATACGCCAATAAAAAAAGACATGTGGGACTCGAGAACTGCCATGGCAAAGCTATTGCATAGCATTTTGTTTTCAATAAAATGTATTAAATTAGAAAAAAATAATTAACATAATTTTTTTTAATTATTAGAAAAGGCTATAGCCTTTTCTTTTGGAGCGTTACTGATACGCCAATAAAAAAAGACATGTGGGACTCGAGAACTGCCATGGCAAAGCTATTGCATAGCATTTTGTTTTCAATAAAATGTATTAAATTAGAAAAAAATAATTAACATAATTTTTTTTAATTATTAGAAAAGGCTATAGCCTTTTCTTTTGGAGCGTTACTGATACGCCAATAAAAAAAGACATGTGGGACTCGAGAACTGCCATGGCAAAGCTATTGCATAGCATTTTGTTTTCAATAAAATGTATTAAATTAGAAAAAAATAATTAACATAATTTTTTTTAATTATTAGAAAAGGCTATAGCCTTTTCTTTTGGAGCGTTACTGATACGCCAATAAAAAAAGACATGTGGGACTCGAGAACTGCCATGGCAAAGCTATTGCATAGCATTTTGTTTTCAATAAAATGTATTAAATTAGAAAAAAATAAACATAATTTTTTTTAATTATTAGAAAAGGCTATAGCCTTTTCTTTTGGAGCGTTACTGATACGCCAATAAAAAAAAGACATGTGGGACTCGAGAACTGCCATGGCAAAGCTATTGCATAGCATTTTGTTTTCAATAAAATGTATTAAATTAGAAAAAAATAATTAACATAATTTTTTTTAATTATTAGAAAAGGCTATAGCCTTTTCTTTTGGAGCGTTACTGATACGCCAATAAAAAAAGACATGTGGGACTCGAGAACTGCCATGGCAAAGCTATTGCATAGCATTTTGTTTTCAATAAAATGTATTAAATTAGAAAAAAATAATTAACATAATTTTTTTTAATTATTAGAAAAGGCTATATATAGCCTTTTCTTTTGGAGCGTTACTGATACGCCAATAAAAAAAGACATGTGGGACTCGAGAACTGCCATGGCAAAGCTATTGCATAGCATTTTGTTTTCAATAAAATGTATTAAATTAGAAAAAAATAATTAACATAATTTTTTTTAATTTTAATCTTTTGGAGCGTTACTGATACGCCAATAAAAAAAGACATGTGGGACTCGAGAACTGCCATGGCAAAGCTATTGCATAGGATTTTGTTTTCAATAAAATGTATTAAATTAGAAAAAAATAATTAACATAATTTTTTTTAATTTTAATCTTTTGGAGCGTTACTGATACGCCAATAAAAAAAGACATGTGGGACTCGAGAACTGCCATGGCAAAGCTATTGCATAGCATTTTGTTTTCAATAAAATGTATTAAATTAGAAAAAAATAATTAACATAATTTTTTTTAATTATTAGAAAAGGCTGTAGCCTTTTCTTTTGGAGCGTTACTGATACGCCAATAAAAAAAGACATGTGGGACTCGAGAACTGCCATGGCAAAGCTATTGCATAGCATTTTGTTTTCAATAAAATGTATTAAATTAGAAAAAAATAATTAACATAATTTTTTTTAATTATTAGAAAAGGCTGTAGCCTTTTCTTTTGGAGCGTTACTGATACGCCAATAAAAAAAGACATGTGGGACTCGAGAACTGCCATGGCAAAGCTATTGCATAGCATTTTGTTTTCAATAAAATGTATTAAATTAGAAAAAAATAATTAACATAATTTTTTTTAATTATTAGAAAAGGCTATAGCCTTTTTTGTGGAGCGTTACTGATACGCCAATAAAAAAAGACATGTGGGACTCGAGAACTGCCATGGCAAAGCTATTGCATAGCATTTTGTTTTCAATAAAATGTATTAAATTAGAAAAAAATAACTAACATAATTTTTTTTAATTATTAGAAAAGGCTATAAGCCTTTTCTTTTGGAGCGTTACTGATACGCCAATAAAAAAAGACATGTGGGACTCGAGAACTGCCATGGCAAAGCTATTGCATAGCATTTTGTTTTCAATAAAA
The DNA here is from genome assembly GCA_956483585.1 of Gymnocheta viridis. Lineage (NCBI taxonomy): Eukaryota > Metazoa > Arthropoda > Insecta > Diptera > Tachinidae > Gymnocheta > Gymnocheta viridis. The sequence continues at coordinate 76,441,841 of OY101444.1, read as the reverse complement.
TGTATTAAATTAGAAAAAAATAATTAACATAATTTTTTTTAATTATTAGAAAAGGCTATAGCCTTTTCTTTTGGAGCGTTACTGATACGCCAATAAAAAAAGACATGTGGGACTCGAGAACTGCCATGGCAAAGCTATTGCATAGCATTTTGTTTTCAATAAAATGTATTAAATTAGAAAAAAATAATTAACATAATTTTTTTTAATTATTAGAAAAGGCTATAGCCTTTTCTTTTGGAGCGTTACTGATACGCCAATAAAAAAAGACATGTGGGACTCGAGAACTGCCATGGCAAAGCTATTGCATAGCATTTTGTTTTCAATAAAATGTATTAAATTAGAAAAAAATAATTAACATAATTTTTTTTAATTATTAGAAAAGGCTATTATAGCCTTTTCTTTTGGAGCGTTACTGATACGCCAATAAAAAAAGACATGTGGGACTCGAGAACTGCCATGGCAAAGCTATTGCATAGCATTTTGTTTTCAATAAAATGTATTAAATTAGAAAAAAATAACTAACATAATTTTTTTTAATTATTAGAAAAGGCTATAGCCTTTTCTTTTGGAGCGTTACTGATACGCCAATAAAAAAAGACATGTGGGACTCGAGAACTGCCATGGCAAAGCTATTGCATAGCATTTTGTTTTCAATAAAATGTATTAAATTAGAAAAAAATAATTAACATAATTTTTTTTAATTATTAGAAAAGGCTATAGCCTTTTCTTTTGGAGCGTTACTGATACGCCAATAAAAAAAGACATGTGGGACTCGAGAACTGCCATGGCAAAGCTATTGCATAGCATTTTGTTTTCAATAAAATGTATTAAATTAGAAAAAAATAATTAACATAATTTTTTTTAATTATTAGAAAAGGCTATAGCCTTTTCTTTTGGAGCGTTACTGATACGCCAATAAAAAAAGACATGTGGGACTCGAGAACTGCCATGGCAAAGCTATTGCATAGCATTTTGTTTTCAATAAAATGTATTAAATTAGAAAAAAATAATTAACATAATTTTTTTTAATTATTAGAAAAGGCTATATATAGCCTTTTCTTTTGGAGCGTTACTGATACGCCAATAAAAAAAGACATGTGGGACTCGAGAACTGCCATGGCAAAGCTATTGCATAGCATTTTGTTTTCAATAAAATGTATTAAATTAGAAAAAAATAATTAACATAATTTTTTTTAATTATTAGAAAAGGCTATATATAGCCTTTTCTTTTGGAGCGTTACTGATACGCCAATAAAAAAAGACATGTGGGACTCGAGAACTGCCATGGCAAAGCTATTGCATAGCATTTTGTTTTCAATAAAATGTATTAAATTAGAAAAAAATAATTAACATAATTTTTTTTAATTATTAGAAAAGGCTATAGCCTTTTCTTTTGGAGCGTTACTGATACGCCAATAAAAAAAGACATGTGGGACTCGAGAACTGCCATGGCAAAGCTATTGCATAGCATTTTGTTTTCAATAAAATGTATTAAATTAGAAAAAAATAATTAACATAATTTTTTTTAATTATTAGAAAAGGCTATAGCCTTTTCTTTTGGAGCGTTACTGATACGCCAATAAAAAAAGACATGTGGGACTCGAGAACTGCCATGGCAAAGCTATTGCATAGCATTTTGTTTTCAATAAAATGTATTAAATTAGAAAAAAATAATTAACATAATTTTTTTTAATTATTAGAAAAGGCTATATATAGCCTTTTCTTTTGGAGCGTTACTGATACGCCAATAAAAAAAGACATGTGGGACTCGAGAACTGCCATGGCAAAGCTATTGCATAGCATTTTGTTTTCAATAAAATGTATTAAATTAGAAAAAAATAATTAACATAATTTTTTTTAATTATTAGAAAAGGCTATATATAGCCTTTTCTTTTGGAGCGTTACTGATACGCCAATAAAAAAAGACATGTGGGACTCGAGAACTGCCATGGCAAAGCTATTGCATAGCATTTTGTTTTCAATAAAATGTATTAAATTAGAAAAAAATAATTAACATAATTTTTTTTAATTATTAGAAAAGGCTATAGCCTTTTCTTTTGGAGCGTTACTGATACGCCAATAAAAAAAGACATGTGGGACTCGAGAACTGCCATGGCAAAGCTATTGCATAGCATTTTGTTTTCAATAAAATGTATTAAATTAGAAAAAAATAATTAACATAATTTTTTTTAATTATTAGAAAAGGCTATATATAGCCTTTTCTTTTGGAGCGTTACTGATACGCCAATAAAAAAAGACATGTGGGACTCGAGAACTGCCATGGCAAAGCTATTGCATAGCATTTTGTTTTCAATAAAATGTATTAAATTAGAAAAAAATAATTAACATAATTTTTTTTAATTATTAGAAAAGGCTATAGCCTTTTCTTTTGGAGCGTTACTGATACGCCAATAAAAAAAGACATGTGGGACTCGAGAACTGCCATGGCAAAGCTATTGCATAGCATTTTGTTTTCAATAAAATGTATTAAATTAGAAAAAAATAATTAACATAATTTTTTTTAATTATTAGAAAAGGCTATAGCCTTTTCTTTTGGAGCGTTACTGATACGCCAATAAAAAAAGACATGTGGGACTCGAGAACTGCCATGGCAAAGCTATTGCATAGCATTTTGTTTTCAATAAAATGTATTAAATTAGAAAAAAATAATTAACATAATTTTTTTTAATTATTAGAAAAGGCTATAGCCTTTTCTTTTGGAGCGTTACTGATACGCCAATAAAAAAAGACATGTGGGACTCGAGAACTGCCATGGCAAAGCTATTGCATAGCATTTTGTTTTCAATAAAATGTATTAAATTAGAAAAAAATAATTAACATAATTTTTTTTAATTATTAGAAAAGGCTATATATAGCCTTTTCTTTTGGAGCGTTACTGATACGCCAATAAAAAAAGACATGTGGGACTCGAGAACTGCCATGGCAAAGCTATTGCATAGCATTTTGTTTTCAATAAAATGTATTAAATTAGAAAAAAATAATTAACATAATTTTTTTTAATTATTAGAAAAGGCTATAGCCTTTTCTTTTGGAGCGTTACTGATACGCCAATAAAAAAAGACATGTGGGACTCGAGAACTGCCATGGCAAAGCTATTGCATAGCATTTTGTTTTCAATAAAATGTATTAAATTAGAAAAAAATAATTAACATAATTTTTTTTAATTATTAGAAAAGGCTATATATAGCCTTTTCTTTTGGAGCGTTACTGATACGCCAATAAAAAAAGACATGTGGGACTCGAGAACTGCCATGGCAAAGCTATTGCATAGCATTTTGTTTTCAATAAAATGTATTAAATTAGAAAAAAATAATTAACATAATTTTTTTTAATTATTAGAAAAGGCTATATATAGCCTTTTCTTTTGGAGCGTTACTGATACGCCAATAAAAAAAGACATGTGGGACTCGAGAACTGCCATGGCAAAGCTATTGCATAGCATTTTGTTTTCAATAAAATGTATTAAATTAGAAAAAAATAATTAACATAATTTTTTTTAATTATTAGAAAAGGCTATAGCCTTTTCTTTTGGAGCGTTACTGATACGCCAATAAAAAAGACATGTGGGACTCGAGAACTGCCATGGCAAAGCTATTGCATAGCATTTTGTTTTCAATAAAATGTATTAAATTAGAAAAAAATAATTAACATAATTTTTTTTAATTATTAGAAAAGGCTATAGCCTTTTCTTTTGGAGCGTTACTGATACGCCAATAAAAAAAGACATGTGGGACTCGAGAACTGCCATGGCAAAGCTATTGCATAGCATTTTGTTTTCAATAAAATGTATTAAATTAGAAAAAAATAATTAACATAATTTTTTTTAATTATTAGAAAAGGCTATATATAGCCTTTTCTTTTGGAGCGTTACTGATACGCCAATAAAAAAAGACATGTGGGACTCGAGAACTGCCATGGCAAAGCTATTGCATAGCATTTTGTTTTCAATAAAATGTATTAAATTAGAAAAAAATAATTAACATAATTTTTTTTAATTATTAGAAAAGGCTATAGCCTTTTCTTTTGGAGCGTTACTGATACGCCAATAAAAAAAGACATGTGGGACTCGAGAACTGCCATGGCAAAGCTATTGCATAGCATTTTGTTTTCAATAAAATGTATTAAATTAGAAAAAAATAATTAACATAATTTTTTTTAATTATTAGAAAAGGCTATATATAGCCTTTTCTTTTGGAGCGTTACTGATACGCCAATAAAAAAAGACATGTGGGACTCGAGAACTGCCATGGCAAAGCTATTGCATAGCATTTTGTTTTCAATAAAATGTATTAAATTAGAAAAAAATAATTAACATAATTTTTTTTAATTATTAGAAAAGGCTATATATAGCCTTTTCTTTTGGAGCGTTACTGATACGCCAATAAAAAAAGACATGTGGGACTCGAGAACTGCCATGGCAAAGCTATTGCATAGCATTTTGTTTTCAATAAAATGTATTAAATTAGAAAAAAATAATTAACATAATTTTTTTTAATTATTAGAAAAGGCTATATATAGCCTTTTCTTTTGGAGCGTTACTGATACGCCAATAAAAAAAGACATGTGGGACTCGAGAACTGCCATGGCAAAGCTATTGCATAGCATTTTGTTTTCAATAAAATGTATTAAATTAGAAAAAAATAATTAACATAATTTTTTTTAATTATTAGAAAAGGCTATATATAGCCTTTTCTTTTGGAGCGTTACTGATACGCCAATAAAAAAAGACATGTGGGACTCGAGAACTGCCATGGCAAAGCTATTGCATAGCATTTTGTTTTCAATAAAATGTATTAAATTAGAAAAAAATAATTAACATAATTTTTTTTAATTATTAGAAAAGGCTATAGCCTTTTCTTTTGGAGCGTTACTGATACGCCAATAAAAAAAGACATGTGGGACTCGAGAACTGCCATGGCAAAGCTATTGCATAGCATTTTGTTTTCAATAAAATGTATTAAATTAGAAAAAAATAATTAACATAATTTTTTTTAATTATTAGAAAAGGCTATAGCCTTTTCTTTTGGAGCGTTACTGATACGCCAATAAAAAAAGACATGTGGGACTCGAGAACTGCCATGGCAAAGCTATTGCATAGCATTTTGTTTTCAATAAAATGTATTAAATTAGAAAAAAATAATTAACATAATTTTTTTTAATTATTAGAAAAGGCTATA